>LBNU01016967.1:44803-59506 GCA_014162995.1 Artemisia annua | reverse complement strand
CGAATTATGTAGTGGTCCCCACAACACTCGTGATTGCATGGAACTCCCCGAACAAGCTTTTGTGGACTACGCATCCTCGCGTACCGACGGAGCGGGGGACAAGTGGTACACTTTCAAACCCGAGCCAAACCCTTATGGTGATTCATACAACCCATCATGGAGAAATCACCCAAACCTTAGGTGGAAGAAAAACCAAAACGCGCCCCAATCCAATTCTTCCAACCCACCTAATCGTTTCCAATCGAACGGTTCCTACCCAAACCGTACTTTCAATAACAATCCTTCCAACAACAATGGTAGTACCAATAATCTCGAAGGATTGATGTCTTAATTTATGGCATCTCAAGAAGCTCGAATAGCTAGATTCGAATCCGAATTCAATCAACAACAAACGGAGATGACCAATAAGATAGAAAACTTATTGAAAGCCCTCAACAACCAAGCGCTATCACCTCCACATAATGACGCTAGGAACACAAATAGCGGACCCCAAGTTAAAGACCCTTCTTCATCAAAACATGTCCACTTCGTCAACGTTGTCACCATTAGACCAATTGATAGGAGTGAGGATAATAGTGAACCTAAGGATGAGGTTAAGAAAGTCGAGGTAGATAAGGAAATTGGGATAAGTGAGATTAAAGAAGTAGATGATGAAGAGGACTACTTCAATAGGTTACCAACTAGGGAAGAGCGGGCATACCGTAAGGATCTATTCAATGACCCCGAGACACCATACATTCTAGGTAACCCAATCATCAAAATCGGTGACCCTACCAACCTTAACATACCATGCAATATAGGTCACTTGCATGTTTGGAAAGCTTATATAGATCTTAAGTCTCCCATAAACATCATGACTAATCTTATAATGAAAAAGCAACTGGGACTTAGGACATTTCCTAGCACGGGGTGGATGAGCAATTTTGTAGGTAGAGTTAGGGGACTACATGTCTACATAGGGAATTTCACCTATATCGCCGACTTTGTGATTGTTGAGGACATTCGCCCAGTAATAGATGCGTGCTTAAATCAAGTAGTTTTTGGAAAGCCGTTTGTTGAGGCCTCTAAGATGAACTATGATCCATCTCTAGGGATAGTTAGGTTCAAGGACGAGACCGATGATGTGGCTTACCAAATGCCTTATAAGATAGAGCAATACCGACTTTTTTCAAACCTTGAAAAGGAGCACAAGCAAGCGGTCTACTATAGGAATGATGAGGATAGACATAGGGGAGTAGACTATGTCATGGAAAGGATATTCGGTTTCTACAAGGATTGTTTGAAATTATGACCGAATTATAAAACCGGACAAAAGGATGACCTAGAAACCGTGACCAACGATGGAGTCACGTAATGTACGGTGACTTTGAGTCTAGCTACAAGACTCGTTAATAAAGAAAAGCGCTTCTTGGGAGGCAACCCAAGCTTTGTGTTTATTTGTTTGTTTATTTGATTTTATTTGTTTCCGTATGTAAGTTATTTTTCTTGTTATTGATTCATGCTTCAAAAACTAATTTGTGAAAATGCTTTATTTTGTTTTTAACTTCGTCTTAACTACATATAAAGGTATTTTGCAAAAGATAAGTGTAAGGGAAATCTAAATCGGTTAATAAGAACGAATGAACATGAATCATAACAATGTAAATTAACATGCATATGAGTACTTGTTTGAATCAAATGCTTGTATCGAGTCATAATGATATTTTTGCAGGAATTCCAGGAAGTAAGGTATAGTTTTTCCAGAAATTTTCTGGAAACTTAACATGAGAATTCTGTCAGATCATTTCTGACGGCGTCAGGCATTACAACCTGACGGCGTCAGACAGTAATTTTCTGAAATTTTTGAAAGTTTTGTTTTTCTTCCGGAATCATAAAAAGTTTTGTTAATTCTCTAACTTATAATCTCCAGGAATTCTGCAAAAACATTCATTCCACAAGCATTATATCCTATTATAGATTATACCGCCGATTTTACGCGAGGTTTGCCTTTATTGTTTTTCAGGTTAACAGGTTATTTTGGACAAGNGCATTATATCCTATTATAGATTATACCGCCGATTTTACACGAGGTTTTCCTTTATTGTTTTTCAGGTTAACAGGTTATTTTGGACAAGGAGATGATTTATATTTCGGAAGGGAAGCTTTGAGCGTTCATCTTTCTTGGAAGAATATCTAACCATGTTACCACACTATCCACACCAAACGAATCAGGGGAGTATTTGTTTCATTCTTTCATTTTCATTACTTTTACATCTTTTATGTGAACATTGGGGACAATGTTCGGTTTAAGTGTAAGGGGGGGTAAATGAAGACACCTTAGAAAATGCCATTGCGCTTGATTTTTGTTTGTTTGATAGTAAATTTGTAATAAAACCGAGAGAAATATTTGTTAGGGCAATTTTAGCGCCAATTTAAAATTTTTTACAACATTTAGAAGTGAAACTTTGGTCCTAATAAGCGTCTCATGGATAGGAAATTATATGACTAGCACAAAAAACCATACCACTAAAAAAAAATTTTCCACCCCAAATATGTGAGGTTCGCCCCTAGAATTGGTAGGAAAAGCATTTATGCTATGATGTGTGTACCGGTAGCATTTAGATTCTAGAACTTGCGTTAGGACCATCTCAAATCCACAAGTGAGACTACATTCGTGTAGTTAGATCTACTACATGATAAGAGGCATTAGGATTAACCCCTTGTTTTACACCCGTGTTTTTGTTATAATTACGTTGGCTACATTGGTCAAGTAATTCTCCCACACCCTTTGCGTTGTACCCATTTTTGGTACACGATACCCCTAGTACACCCCTCAGAGCCTATCTTTTCGTTTCGACCTTTGAGCATCTTACTCAAAGTGAGAATTTGTTACACCCCACTTAAATGTACACCCAAATCGCCTTAGCCTACCTTGTATGCACTCATCTTTAGTGCATTATTGTGACAACATTTGTGTTAAACCCTTTGTTAATTATCTAATTGATTACATGGTTGCTAAGTCGAGTCATATCTTGTACATATTGTTTTGGGACGATTGGGACTCATGGGTAAAGTACTAGTTTAATGGAGTAATGGGGAAGAACATCATTATTACCCCCATATGTGCTAAATATTTTAAAAAAGTACTCCAAGTTTTCCGATTATCTTAATTCGAGTCATTAGGTTAGTTATTTGTAAAGTATGTAAAAGTTCAAGTGTAAGGGGAGAACCGAGGCCCCTATGATGTAATATTTTGGACGGTAGGGCAAGAGTGTATACAAAAAAATAAAAAAAAAATCGAAAAAATCAAGAAAAATACAAAAAAATGAGAAAAAGAAGAGTAGAAAAAACATACGGACTACCATCCCGTTTTCTTTTTATGTTTACTTAGTTTATCTTAGGTGCTTACGCCTAGTGGAGGAGTAATTGATCCTCTCCCAAGCCTATGGTAATCTATTTGCTATGTCAGGTAGTGAGTGACTTTATTCCATTTCCAATGTAGTTATATAGGTTTATAACACCCGAGAGATGAGAGTATCCAAACACTATTTGTGAGGTGCTAGTGTATGATTTCCGTTCTTATTATGATTAGGGTCGAGTAACTATTTGTTGTAATTACTTTTATATTAGTGTTAAATGACCCCTAACTCATATTTTGATTGGAATAAAAGCTTATTTGCTTGAGGACAAGCAAATCTCAAGCGTAAGGGTATTTGATGAGGAGAAAAGTGTACCCATATTAGGGGGTCATTCAAGCCCTAATTCGTGTTAATATGATCAAATATTGCCTTAAATCGTTCCTTTTGTCATTTTAGGTACTTTTGAGAAGAATTCTGGAAAACACATCATTTTGGACGTTTTTGGAGCATAAAGTGAAGAAAACGACAAAGTCTCAAAAGAATGCTGGAAATCCTTCCTGACGGCGTCAGAGTCACAAGGTGACGCCGTCAGCCAACCAAGACAAAGGAGTGGATTCTGACTATACGTGACGCCCTAAGAAGAAAATGTGATGTTTACACCTGACGGCGTCAGGTGTTAATAATCCTAGGCCGTCAGGTGTAATGTTAAAGAGTGACGGCCCAGAGCAAGTTTACAAGTGACGGCGTCAGAAGTAGATCTAGGCCATCCGAGAACCCTAATGGCGGCGAGCTGACGGCGTCAGAGCGTATAAGCTGACGCCGTCAGAGTGTATTTTCTATATATACTTTTCTATTTTTCATTCATTAGTGTGCAACTTTTGGGAACAAACCCTAGACGACTTTGACAGCTTTTTCAAGGGTTTTTCACCCTTGATTCTTCCATGTTCAATTAAAGATAAGTCTCCATTCAAATTAATCAATATGTCTATGTGTTGGTTAATTATATCTTATGCTTGTCTTTCAATTAACATGCTAGGCTAGATTTATTTTGTGTTTGCTTAGATCTAATGAAACCTAACTATTGATTATTGGTTATTGGTGTGTTATTACTTGTATTGGATGATTGTTTATCGATGTTAGGCTTAAGAAAACTGGCTAACCTCCTATACGGTAACTTGCTTGAACATCTTAAGAAACATGAACCAATGCGTACTAGGTTTTTATGGTTGTATTTAATGCATGAGCGAATTCTAATGATCCCATGTTAGGAGCTTCTAGCAGGCTCGACATAGGAGTGAAGTAGGAGCTTATAGAGTTGGGGAAGTACGTACGCCACCCCACGAATGGTATTAAGGAATACACCCGTCATGCACGCAATTAATACACACTAATTAACCGGTAAAAGATAGTTCGGGAGTAAGGAAATCTAAGTAAACACACTTGTCTCCATATAAGTTTCACAACCTTTTATTTTCTTGTTATTTTAATTTTAATTGCAATAGTAGTTTTTGGGTTAGTTGTCTAGCAACTAATTCCGCCCACTCCTTCAAACCCGAGATTTTACTTGCTTTCATAAAATATAAAAATACAAAAATAATCATCCCTCATCCTTAGACCTATTAGAGTAGTTTTTCATACCTAACGAACACTATTCCCTGTGAGAGAACGATCAATCCCCCGTACTTACCACTACACTACACTACATCGGTCAGGTACACTGCCTGGTGGGATTGCAAGCTTCTCAAGATCCCTTGAGAGGTAAAACCTGTTGCGTGGTCGTAATCCCGCGTTATCATTATCCTTGATGATTCCCAATAACTCCAACCATTTGGCCTCCATTACCCATATTGAAACTCGGCTGAGTGATCTGCCTGTTGCGAGTGTTCGATGAAATCCTTTGGTTGTTGTTTGTTGGTGTCGAATAGCGTCCTTGGAATGCCTTTTTCAGAAAAGCAAATGCTTGTGTCAAATTAGCAGTAGATTCATCATTGTCAGTGAATTCTGGTTCTTGGAATTGTGGATATTGTTGTTGTGGAATAACTTGTTGTTGTTGTGGGTAGAATTTTTGTTGTTGTAGGATTACAGTAGTTTGATGTTGTGGAATGTATTGTTGTTGCATGTAGTTGTGAGTGGAAGATGATGATGGTTGATGTTGTGTGTTCACTGGTAAAGGTGTTGGTGTTTGAGCAATGAATGCAAGAGGATCATGCATTTTAGCTAGTAATTCGGCTCTTACTTCATTTGCCTCAGCTTGATTCTGCTTCAAGAAGTCGTACAACTGATCATAAGTAACTTCATGCAAGTTCTTTGTCTGATAAACGATAGTGACGTATCTCCCCCATTCAGGTTGTAACTCATTCAGAAAATTGGTGTTGTTAGCAATGTTCGTCTGTGAGAGGTTGTGTCAGGATAAGTCATTCATGATCTTATAGAACCTGAGATAGTACGACTATATGGATTCACCAGGAATTGAAGTAAACTTGCGTAGTTCCTTAAGCAATTGTGTTTCCATTTCCTGTTTCCCGATGTCTTTCCCATACATTAACCTTTTGACTCTTTCCCAGACTGCATGAGCACTTCCTTCACTGTCAACAGTTGCATAAGTTGTTTCTGGTAAACCAAGAACGACGAGATGAAATGCCTGATCATCAGCTGCAATTTGTTGTTTGTCTTCCTCAGTGTAGTCAGCCTCTGTCTGATATCTGTAGAAAGGTTGTACTGGGGGTTCCATTTGGATCACCAGGGTCTAGTATCTGTCGTGGTTTGAATGGTCCTTCCAAAATGGAATTGATAAGAAGCTTTTCATTTGGTTTGCTCTTAAGATAGCACATCATATGACTAGCCCATTGTGAGTAACCACCCTTTGACAGCATAGGAGGTCGGTTTTCAGCTCCTGCTGCATGAATATCTTGTTGAGTTTCCATTGATGAAGTTATGATGAAGTTATGATGGATAAAGTTGCTTTTGGATCGTTCCAACGATAAAGGAGTTGAGTTTGGTGAAGTTGAAGTTCCTTTGTTGTAGTTATGAAGCTCTATTCGAAAAATCCCGTGACTATTCGAAAAATTGGAGTCTATTCGAAAAATTAAGCACTTGTTAGCCTCGCTCTTTTATATAGATAACGTCACACAAGTGAATTGGACTAGATTAGTAACAAGTAGTACCTGCAGGGACTACTATTGTTCATTAGGCAAACTTATATTGTAATGAGGCTATAAATACCCATCATGACTCTCCATGAGGGGTGTGGGAAAGTGTGTAAGCTTCATTCATTTATCAATCTAATAAACACATAGTATTCTCCACCTTTCTCTCTCTACTTTCTCTCTCAAGAATAATCATGTATTTCGATCAACCGCGACCTCCAGAACGTGTTTCTTGGACGAAATTTTAGACCCTATTCGAAATTTTGAGCCCTATTCGAAATATTTTGATCACTATTCGAAATTTTCCAATTCGAAATATATGCACTATTCAAAATTTGAGGATCTATTCGAAATATTGGTGCCTATATCGAAATATTGGTGCCTATTCGAAATTTTAAGCCCTATTCTAAATTTTCTGCCTCTATTCGAAATTTTCAGCCACTATTCGAAATATTCTGCACTATTCGAAATTTTCTGCCCTATTCAAAATATTTGGTCTATTCGAAAAATGGCTATTCGAAATTTTCTTCAAATTTCTAATTTGTACAAATTAGAGATTTTTGACGAGTCGTAGTGTTTTTCTCACTTATACAAAAGAGAATAACACCGAGTAATCCACGAAACTTGAAGAACACGACTTAACCAATCTATTCGAAATATGAGGCTTATTCGAAAAATACCAAGAACATCAAATACACACAAAACAAGTTTGCCAATTCAAGATTCTTGTACTTTTTGTTATAATTTTATAACCATGACTATCATATTATTACTAATATCATGTAGCACATATTGCGGAAGCTATGGATCTAGTATAACAAATAATAGTTAACCAAAACATAAAGAAAACGTACCGTATGCAATTCTTGATTCTTGAACTATGAAAACAATAGATCTATGATAAACCCCTTACCGTTTTGTTTATCGATTTCTTGATAATAACTATAGTGAGTTATTACCTCGTTCTTGTACACACAAACTCTAATGAATTAAAGATTATGCAAGTAATATGAAAACACTTTTGTTTTTGGAAAACAAAAATTGACAACCCTATGAATAGGGGTGTACGATCGGCTGGAGCAAAAAGAAGAGAAGGAAAAACCAATTTAGGGTTATGTGTGCAAGAGTGGAAAAACAATAACCCTTGGTTTTCTATATATACTAGTAGAGAAANTGTACACACAAACTCTAATGAATTAAAGATTATGCAAGTAATATGAAAACACTTTTGTTTTTGGAAAACAAAAATTGACAACCCTATGAATAGGGGTGTACGATCGGCTGGAGCAAAAAGAAGAGAAGGAAAAACCAATTTAGGGTTATGTGTGCAAGAGTGGAAAAACAATAACCCTTGGTTTTCTATATATACTAGTAGAGAAACTTTGGGAACAAGTTAGGGCAAGGGAAGCCCCCTCCCTTGGGTTGTACGACCGGCCATAGGACCCAAAGGGTCCTTCCGGATCCTTCTTGTCTCCAAATTCCATTCTAGTCCTTCACGTTTGCTTTTAACGATAGTTAGTACTTACGGTTAATAACTAACGACCGTTAAGTCCATATAGTGTTTAAATAATCATATATACATAACATTTAATATATAATTATTATACTTTAATTCTCATTTGTATTGTGTGCAATCCCAAGGTCTCGGGTTCGATACTAAACATTTAACATGTTAATATTTAACCATATTCCAACAACTCCCACTTGGTTATCTATTAACAGTAAAATGACATTGGTTGGCGTCTTGCAACACTTCAATGCCCCTAGTTCGACTCGAGCTAGGTTTCCTGGAAAACCTTTAACGATTCATCGTTATTATTATCCTTTTGTTTCTAATACTCTATTAATAAAGAAATAATTCTTTATTAAATTTCAGTTTCTCGTATGTTAATGATTGAACAAAATTACCAAAACATCTGAACGTATTCCAGATAGTCTTTGGGCGTGGCCACGCAAACATTTTTTCAATCCTACGAGTGGCCCAGCAGTATTAAACTTCAAAACAAATTTGAAGGAACAAATTCTATCTTGACTACAAGACTAACCCATGAACTTTGCAACACTTCTGAAAACAACCCTTATAACTACCAGTTACGGATAGCAGTAGATTGCTCCACAAAAATGCACTACATCCATGACTCTTATCTGGTATCTCAAGTCTGAGGATAACTATTTATGATTTACATAAATATAAGTAAAGTCATGTAGTTGGGATAAGTCTTATATTCAATTCATTGAATATCATGTGAAATTGGTATGACTACGCATCAATATACTTTCAAGTATATTCTAACCAATACTCAGATTTGTCTTAGTTTAATGATATTCCTATATCATTAACCGACAACGGACAATTTAGAATAATAAAATTATTCAATGATTTAAACATACAAAAACAGGATATATTATTAAGACAATGTAAATAAACATAACCAATACTTTATTTCATTAAAATTAATAATCGTACATTACATCCTTTATCCAAATACTAATCACAAATGGGCATGAAACTTTCAGCCTTACGAAGACCTATTCCTTCAGCTAGCTTATAAAGCTTAGTGCCAGGTAGAGCTTTCGTCAATTGGTCTGCTAAGTTATCATCTGTGTGAACTTTGAGTAAATCGATCTCTCCAATATCCACTTGCTCACGCACGTAGTGATATTTGATCGGGAAATGTCTGGTGCCCCTCATGAGTCCAGGTTCATGGGCAAATGTGATTGCAGCTGAATTGTCGCAATACATTTTTATAGGTCGTTGGATCGATGGCATAACTCCAAGCCCCAAAACGAACTTCCTAATCCAGACGGCTTCCATTGCAGCTTTTGAAGCAGCTATGTACTCACTTTCTGTTGCAGACATCGCTAATGTACTCTGCTTCTTGCTCCTCCAATCCACAGCTCCTCCATTAATGACAAAGACATAACCCGTCTGAGACTTCGTATCATCCTTATCACCTTTCTATGAAGCATCGCAGTAACCTGTAACATCAAGTTCTGCATTTGGATCTGGATTTCCCCCATAAACTAAGAACATATCTTTCGTAGCCCTAAGGTACTTAAGAATATTCTTAACAACAGTCCAGTGAGCTTCACCTGGATTCTGCTGATATCGACTGGTTAAGTTCTGAGCAAATGCCACATCTGGCCTTGTGCTTTTCACTGCATACATAATAGATCCGACAGCCGAAGCATAAGGGACTCTCTTCATGCGTTCCACCTCTGCAGGTGTTGAAGCACAAACTTTGCTACTCAAGCCATGGTGTTCTTGCATTGGCAAATATCCCTTTTTGGAATTTTGCATATTGAATCTCTTCAATATCTTATCAATGTAAGCACTTTGGCTTAATCCAATTAATCGCTGAGATCTATCTCTATATATCTTAATTCCCAGAATGAATGCAGCTTCCCCTAAATCTTTCATAGAAAAACACTTCCCAAGATATGCCTTGACTTCATGCAAATTTGGAATGTCTTTTCCCATGATCAATATGTCATCAACATATAAAATAAGGAAAATTACATCACTCCCACTAGCTTTGTGATATACACATGGCTCATCGAGATTTTGATTGAATCCAAACTTCTTGATTTCACTATCAAATCTCTTATTCCATTGCCGTGATGCTTGCTTCAATCCATAAATGGATCTTTGAAGCTTGCATACACGCTTTGGAAAATCTGGATTCACAAACCCCTCAGGCTACGCCATATAGATGTCCTCATCTAGATGACCATTTAAGAAGGCGGTTTTGATATCCATTTGCCAAATCTCATAGTCATAGTATGCAGCTATGGCTATAAGAATCCTAATAGCCCTAATATCAGCTACAGGAGAAAAGGTCTCCTCGTAGTCAATACCAAATGTTTGTGTAAACCCTTGAGCTACCAAACGGGCTTTATATGTGTGTACAATACCATCCATATCAGTCTTTTTCTTGTAGAGCCATTTACTTCCAACTACCTTGGCACCGGGAGGAAGGTCTACTTCTATCCAGACTTCATTATCTCGCATGGATTGCATTTCCCCATTCATAGCAACTTGCCATTTTTCCTTTTCAGGACTATTCATGGCAGCCCTATAACTAGTAGGTTCATCAAGATCCCCTAGTATAGTCTCCTCACACTCCATGTTAAGACATAGGCGTTCGGGAGCTTTCACAGGTCTTGTGGACCTGCGAATGGGAACCACTTCAACTTCAGGTGGAGGACCTAAACTTTCAGATTCCACAGGAAGTTGGCTAGTGTTTTCAGAAGGTAATGCATCATCTTGATCATCTTCTAGATCATATACCCTCCCACTTAATTCATGAGATATGAGTTCCTTTTCCAAGAAATCTCCATACCTAGCAACGAATACTTTGTTCTCAGGGGGGTAATAAAAGTAGAAACCCATCGTTTCCTTTGGGTATCCTATGAAGATGCACTTCACAGATCTTTGTTGGAGTTTATCTGCTGAGTCACGTTTAACATACGCCTCGCAACCCCAGACCTCTAGATAAGACAAATTAGGAGCTTTTCCAGTCCATAACTCATATGGTGTCTTATCCACCTTCTTTGTGGGAACCATTTTCAGAATGCGAACAGCAGACTCTAAGGCATAATCCCAAAATGAGAAGGGAAGAGTTGTTAGATTAAACATAGATCGTATCATATCTTGCAATGTACAATTTCTTCTCTCAGATACACCATTTTGTTGTGGAGTATATGGAGAAGTGAGATGCTGGACAATTCCATTCTCAGCTAAGAAATCTATGAACTCTTGACTCAGGTATTCACCACCTCTATCGGATCGAAGAGCTTTAATCTTCTTTCCAAGTTGCAACTCTACTTCTGCTTTAAACACTTTGAATGTTTCAAAGACCTCATGTTTATGTTTAAGTAAATAAACATAACCATAACGACTATAATCATCCGTAAATGTTAGGAAGTAGCTAGCACCTCTCCTTGACACATGTCTAAGTGGTCCACACACATCTGTGTGAATAAGACCAAGTAGATCAGAAGCCCTTTCAATACGACTTTTAAAAGGTTTCTTTGTCATCTTGCCAGCAATACAAGATTCGCATTTATCAAATGATTCATCATTGACCTTTTCTAAAAGCCCATCGTGTTGCAGCTTTTCCATGCGAGTATTGCCAATGTGAGCAAGTTGACAATGCCAAAGATAAGACGAATCCAGACCTTTCTTGATTCTCTTATGGTTGATGCTATACATTGAATTATTATTAAAAGCATTATCATTATCATTCATGTCCAACTCAAAAATACCATTCACAGCAATAGCATTAAAATAAAATACACCATTTAAAGAAACTGAAATTCCATTGCTAGAAATAGTATGATGATAACCAAGGTTCAACAAACATGAAAATGAAATTACACCTCTAACAATTGACGGTGCATAATGACAATTATTTAAAGATAGTACTAGGCCCGAAGGCAACACTAAATTAAATACTCCTATAGCTTCAACTCCTGCAGGCGCTCCATTACCTACGTGCAAGAATTGTTCTCCATAGGACAGCTTTCTCTCCACTCTAAACCCCTGCAAAGTATTGCAGATATGAATACCACAGCCCGTATCATATACCCAGGAATTCAATTTATGAGATAGAGAAAATAATTCAATCATAAAGAACGCACCTGATGAGCTAGGGGTACTAGCTTCACTCTTTTGCTTCTTTAGTCGCAAGTCATTGATGTAGAGCGCACAATTACGTTTCCAATGCCCTACTTGATGACAGTGGTGACAAGCCTGTTCCTTCTTGTTGGGAGGATTCACCTTGTTCTTCTTGGGTTGGTTTTGATTCACCTTAGGATTTGGTTGATAGGCCAAAACCTTCTTGCCTTTATCAGCCACACCCTTACCTTTGTTCACATGCGATTTTTTCTGGATCCTACCTCCTTGAATTGCCAACACTTGCGGAGTAGGTGCCTTGACCTTAGCTGGTAGATGCTTCTCATAGTCAACAAGCAATGCGAGTAACTCTGAGACTGTCTTCCCCGAGCAGTGCATGTTGAAGTTCTATACAAAACCAGCAAAGTCCTTGTTAAGGGACCTATTGATTAAGTGAACTTGAACATTGTCGGGGTAACCAAATCCGACCTTGTGAAGTTGATCAAAGAATTCTCTCATCTCATTCACATAGTCTTCAACTGGTTTACCATCACCATGCTTGCAGCTGTGTAGTTTGTCAAGTGACTCATACAATTCAACTGCAGGAGATTTCTCATAAGCCTTCTTGAGCACATTGATCATGTCGTATGGAAAATAATACTCAAACTTCTTTTGCATTATTGGATCCATACTTTGAAGCATTAAGCACCCAAGCTCATTATACTTAGCATGCTCCACTCTCCATTCCTCTTTGGCCGCATCAGTAGCGGTCGCAACAGGCTCCTCAGGGCAAGCCGTATTCAAGTAATTAAGCTTACCAGTCCCTCTCAAGACAATTCTGAGCGATCTGTGCCAATCATTGAAGTTTTTACCAGTCAATTTGGCTCTTTCAAGATGACTCTTGAAAGCAGCATACACGGAGTTATCGGGTTGAGCCATTTCTTTAGAAAAAGTTCAAACATTAGTATTTTCGATAATGAAAATATTTTCAAGTAAACATAATACCCATGGATATATTCATATAACCACCTTAGTTTCTTGAAAACCTAGGATCCAACTTTTCATAATTTCACTACATCAGTTGATCTGCTAAAAGTGAAAGTACAAAAGATGGTAATCTGTCGTATAATAATTGGCAAACAATTTTCCAATTCCTAAATAATTAATGGGATTTACTTCAAGTTGATTCATCAACTTGCCATGTAAGCATGTTTCATCCCATCTCATGCCTTAAGTTCTAGGTCTCACGCATCAACTTAATTAAGTCGTCTAACTTAGAAACTGCAAATTATCCATGTGAGGTCTCACGCTCACTCGGAAATTTGCCTTGTCATTAATCTTTGGCCTAGGTATCACGCATACCAAAGAATAACTCCA
Organism: Artemisia annua; assembly: GCA_014162995.1. Taxonomy (NCBI): domain Eukaryota; kingdom Viridiplantae; phylum Streptophyta; class Magnoliopsida; order Asterales; family Asteraceae; genus Artemisia; species Artemisia annua. The sequence continues at coordinate 46,028 of LBNU01016967.1, read as the reverse complement.
AGTGTCCCTTATAGTTAGATGGCATGTAACTTAAATTTTAGGGTATTTAATTTTGATGTGATAATCAAAAAACATGTATAAAGATGCATGCACTCATCTTCATAACATTAGGTTTTTTTTCAAAACAATTTTTATTACCGATTCGCAAGATAAAGTTAAAAGCTTTTGTTTGAGGTATTGGGTTCACCAATTAAAGAAGAACCTTCAATTATCATCCACTGAAGTGGAATTGAGGTAAATCACCCTTAAGATGATATTGTACATCCAATGATGATGTAGGTAAGACGTCTTTAACTAACTCATAAGTGCATGGAAACCAAAGGTAGACTCTAGGCTCTTTCCAAACCTTGTTTCCATCACTATGAATTAGCTAAAAAAGACTTACTTGCAAGACCATATGTACAAAAAACATCAATCAAACCAAAAGTTTATAACTTTCATCTTAAAACATATTAAAAACTTTTACAATACAAATCTCGTCGCGAGGATGCATTTAACGCATTAAGGCATGTAAGGCCAACCCCTAAGTATGACACATAAGATTTCGTAGTGTAAAGTTCTTAATAATAATTATGTTTCACCATTATTAGTCCAATTAATTTTCTCTTCAAAAATCACCCTTGTTATTGCTTACACTTTTGTTAAACACATGACAAATAAAAAAGTAATTTTAAAAGAAAACAAATACACAACTAATAAATAATTAAAAGATGAAACAATTAGCCACATGCATACTTAATAAGATAAACCCTAATTAAATCAATTCTAGGTTTATAATGTGTAAAATTAACTAAAGCTTTCACTTTACACAAGTGAGCCACATCCATCGAATAATCGATTGCGTAAGCTAGAGTTAATTAATACACCACATAACACGTAAATTGATTTTAATTACACTTGGGGTCTTGCCCAATTTTAGATCTATCTAACATGTGGAACACATACTTGCAATTAAAACAATCAAACAATCCATGACTAACATGCATGTTTCGTCATGGATTCATGCATAACAATTACCACATAGTTCACATAAACATGTTACAAACCTAGGGTTTCTAACCATTAATTAATCTTAATTAATTAAACCACAAACCCTAATTAGGGTTTATGTATAAATCGACCTCCCCTAAAATTAGGGTTAGGGTTTTATTTTTCTTAAAAAAATAAAGAAAAAACCCTAGAACAATAACATGTGTATCTAAAACAATTAAAGATACGTTTTTTT
>LBNU01016967.1:16134-39889 GCA_014162995.1 Artemisia annua | reverse complement strand
AAATTTAAGGGGAGATGCAATTTAATTTTCATTTGATTGTAACTCTAGTTATATATTGTTAACTTCTTTTTTATGTACTCTGAATTTACCAAATCCTTTTACGATTCAAATTGAATATGTAAACAAATCCGGCTAGAAATTGAGATAATTTTTCTTCAACATAATAAATGTTGAATACTAAAATTTGGAGGCTAACAGGTGACGAGAAGTACCTGAAAGAACCACCAAGTCTTTAGTGTTCAGGCCTTGGAGGCAAAATTTGCTTTGAGTTCAGTAATGTTTGCAAAAGGAGAAGGTAACGAAGTTAAAGCCTCGTTTGCAATCGATACTCTACCATCTCTTCTCCCTAAAGGCACTGGCCAAAATGGTCCCTTAATCTGCAATATAGAGAAAAGATATATTAGCTTATTCAAATGCAATGTGATAGTCAACGACAAGATTAATTGTTTGTAAAGAAAAAAGGTCAATAGCAAGATTGAATCTACATAACATCCAAGAGATCTCAAATTTCCATGACCATCTTTGGCCTTGATGTACCTTCTAGCAAATTAGATAATTTTCTACCTAATTAAGGGTTTCAGGTTAGGGTTCTTAATACTTGTATACCTAACACAGGAGGTGATAAGTCGAGTAACGCTGGAACTAGTCTTAATGGTAAACAAAGTAAAAAAATTTGCAAACTTTCGTACCTTAATCGCCCCGGCCGGTAATGGGCTGATGTTGCCATTCCCATATGATCAATTCTAGAGTTTAAGGAACGTTTCGAGAATATTGTGCATGGGGTTTTTCTGGGCAAGAGAGTTGCGTAACCAGTGGTTGAAAACTATGTTAAGAACGCGTGGAGTCGTTTTGGGCTTGTTCGTACTATGATGAATGTGAAAGGCATTTTCTTTATGAAAGCAATGCTTGAAGGTGGACCATGGTTGATTCGTAATGTGCCATTGATTCTTCATAAATGGTGTCTTGTGGCGAATGTTTCTAAGGAGGACTTAAAGAGTGTCCCAGCTTGGTTTAAACTCCAAGAAGTGACAATCACGGCATTCACAGAGGATGGACTGAGTGCTATTGCTGAAAAAAACTTGGCACCCCTTTGATGTTAGATAAGCATACAACCTCTATGTGCATGGAATCACTGGGTCGGTCTAGTTTCGCAAGAGCCATGATTGATCTTCGTCCCGATATTGACTTAAAAGACCTCATGTTATTGTGGTGCCTAACATTGAAGGTGATGAATTATCTTGCATTCGATTCGCGTGGAGTACGAGTGGAAACAACTAGATGTCCAACTTGCATTGTTTTTTAACATGCTTTGGACCAATGTCGGAAGAGCCCTAAAGTGGTTCCTACTACGTCCATGAATCGGGTTGGGGTTCAAGCTGATGGATTCTAGGGAATTAAGAAAATGAACCAATACAATATTGGAAATGGTGGAAAGAAACAAGGTAGAGGAAACTATGGTTTTAATACCAAGTCTAAATTTGTTTGCAGGCCTGTCTTGAAAATGTCATCTCCAAGTAAGCATATGGAAGCAAGTCTGATAATATTGATAAGGGTTCATCAAAACTCATAATCCGTTTTTAATTCTTGAAATGGAGGATCAGGATATGGAGGGCAACAATTCTTCTAAGACTCAAGGGACGAATTCTTGTGCTAATGTGGGTGCAACGAATCAACGTCTACATCTACATCTAACATGGCATCTAATGAGGCATCTACATCTAAGGGTACAAACACGAATCTTAAGGATGATATTGTTGCATCTGAGGGTACAAACACGAATCTTAAGGATGATATTGTTGCTGATACTGGTAAATCTGATGATCGTGTTGATGAGGATAGTAGAAGTGGTGTGGAACATGTCTATGACGAAACAGTGAGTTTCATGGATCCTAAAAGCGGAGGAGGAGTTGGAAGTAAGAGTTTATATGAGTGTTGGAAAGAGGATAATGAGTATGATCCATATGATGATGATAATGTGTATGATGATTTAACGGAAGATCAACGTGCATTGTGCGACGTTGTTGATGTAAGACTTAGTGGTCATATTAGACGTTAGATTGTATTTGTTTCTATTTTGAGTCAAATGTACTCTAGTGGTTAGTTTGTTTCCTTCTAATATGAGGTAGTAGTGTCTTTATTATGTAAGGTGTAAAAACCTTAAAACCTTTTACAAAAATTAATAATAATAAATAAATAAATAAATAAATAAATAAATAACTAAAAAAAAAATGAAACCTCTTTACTTTATGGTGTTAATGATAATGATTAAAAATTCTTGATTATTCAAGATTTTTATTAACTAAGCGTACACGTGGAGCAAATGCACTTGTCGTAGCCAAATGTTTGTCATACTACAAACTAAAATCAGCCTATTTCTTTCTAAGGGAAGTGGAAATAATGATTAATACCTGGTAGATAGCATCTCGAGCGGCTAAAGCTAAGATATCTGCACAAGAAACAACACCGGGACATGCGGCTTCTAGAGCAGTTTTTGCGGCATCAATAACTTGAAATCCTCTTAGTGTTAAGTTAGGAATTCCTTCTTTCTCTGCTTGGTTATTCGCTGTAGAGTTTAGTAGTACAGAACCGTCACATCCCTGCAGAATCATCATTATATTTCAATTAATGACATAATATTGCTCCTCAATCACAANATAAATAAATAAATAAATAACTAAAAAAAAATGAAACCTCTTTACTTTATGGTGTTAATGATAATGATTAAAAATTCTTAATTATTCAAGATTTTTATTAACTAAGCGTACACGTGGAGCAAATGCACTTGTCGTAGCCAAATGTTTGTCATACTACAAACTAAAATCAGCCTATTTCTTTCTAAGGGAAGTGGAAATAATGATTAATACCTGGTAGATAGCATCTCGAGCGGCTAAAGCTAAGATATCTGCACAAGAAACAACACCGGGACATGCGGCTTCTAGAGCAGTTTTTGCGGCATCAATAACTTGAAATCCTCTTAGTGTTAAGTTAGGAATTCCTTCTTTCTCTGCTTGGTTATTCGTTGTAGAGTTTAGTAGTACAGAACCGTCACATCCCTTCAGAATCATCATTATATTTCAATTAATGACATAATATTGCTCCTCAATCACAATAAATAGTTGTTAATATATAATAAAAAAAGATGGTGGATGTTAGTGCACGAACCCTAACAAAACAATCATGAAAGTGCATTCGGAGCAAACCAGCAGCAAGAGAAGGGGCTCGGTGGATGTAGTTTGCGGTTGTCTTCCGGACAATTGCTTCAACTCTCGGACAAGTGTTTTTATAGAATCCTAGCTCCAAACCTTTGCCATTGGCTATTTTTAAAACAAGAGCAATTAGCAGAAGCTGGAGGACAACTATAAGTTGCTTTTGGATTGCCATATTGCTTTCTAACAAGTACACAAAGAAGGAGAGATGACTCAGATATTGACTAGTGAGGAGAGTTTCCAAATTTATAGTTGTAAAGATGAGGATGTCTCCTTTGAATGCTTCCATAGGTGAGCAGTTTTGGATTAGTTTATACACAAATTGATATTACAAAAGTGTTGACTTTTGATATAGCCATCATTTATTATATGTGTGCACGACATATGAACATTTCAGTTTTTCAAGCTACTATGTGTAATTGGAACCGCGTGCTAAGTAAATAACTTATATGGAATTTAGTATTCTTTTTTATAATGATATGCGAAAATGTATATATTTAAAACTTGGTGATGTTAGAACACCATTGCAACACCGCACTCTACTGCAAATACCATAAAACAAAAGACCTCTCCACCAAACGAGAGAAGCAAACCCAAGTTCTCTTGTCGAGCATTACAAGTTTAGAAAAAAAAAAATCAGGAATAACTAGTCTACATAATATTATAACTTTGAAACTATGTTTTCATATAGATAGGGAGTCATTGGAAGCACGAAGGTTTCAACTTGGGTGTTTTTAAGATATTCACTTAACATTGAAAACCAACAAAGAATAAGTGTGGTTTGCATTTCTGAAAATTAAAGGTCATCCACTAGTATACTTCTTTTTGCATTATGTATATATATTTCAACAAAACAATATTATCAAGATTTTATTATTATTATTATTATTATTATTATTATTATTATTATTATTATTATTATTATTATTATCATCATCATTATTATTATTAGAAAGGCAACTAACTATATCTTACAATAAATCATTCTCACATTTCTAAGCAGGACTTGAACCCGCAACCATTTGGTTAGGGAGCATTTCTCACACATGGGGTATTATTTAAACACAAACCCTTTGGTAATACTATCAACAAATTAAGATCAAGTGTGATTCTCTTATCCATTTGGTGAATCTGCAAACGATGTTATTAACAAACGATGGATATGCCTTTGAACCATCGGCCTCTTGCTAAAAGAAATTCCAAAACTATCGAGCAATTGATATTAAAAGTTGATTATTTAATGGGCATCTTCGATAAATAATGGCGAAATCAAGATTTTAGTTACGGATGGGCCAAATGACGATTAACTTTTAGCCTAGAAAGTTATATCACTAAACAATAGCTTTATTCTAAATGCTATATGCTGGAGTATTTTGGAACAAGAAAAACCAACTAAATTTTCTTTTAAAGTTAGAGTTTATTTAATTTGAAATGATGAACACTAGAAATACAACAAACTTTAAGGTTCAAATCTAATAAATGACAACAAAGTGTTTGTTTTTCGAAAGGCCATTGTATAAATAACCCCTAATAGAACGCTAGAAGAAGGGAACAAAATAAAATGAAAATTAAATGAAATGTAAGTAACTAATCTACTCGGAAATTTGCTCCGCAATGCATGATGTATGCTTATATGGTTGGCTAAATAAGTAATTAGTGACCAATGGTATTTTAGTCAAAGAAAAATGGCTTTGTTTTAAAATTAGTGAGATGATTTGCACACTCTATAAAATGATTAGGACACTCCACTTAATTATGTTTGGACATTTATACCATCATATAGGTGAAAGTATAAGGGTAACTGTGAGGGTTAAATATCCAAACACAATTAATTGGAGTGTCTCAATCATTTGATGAAGTGTGCAAATCATCTCCCTGTGGGTTAGCCATGGCATACCCTACCAACCACCTTGCAATAAATAGACCCACCACCCAAATTAACCTTTTCTACTATCGATTTCATTATTTTTACAAATTGATAATAGTAGATATTGCTATTATTAATCTATCCTTAAAATTTAACAAATTTGGTACTTCTATTGCAATGGTTACTTACAAAGCACACCTGCATTTTATATCTAGCCTAGTTGTGTTTTGACCCTTGAATGTTCTCAGTTTTATTTGAAATCTTCATATATGCGTACACATTAAAGGCAACACTCTGGTATCTCATGCCGACACCATCTATTACTCTTCCCATTAAAGTGAACATACACACATGCGAACTACTAGGGATAGGCTTCCCACCTGCTACAATCTTGATGCCCGGGGTATCGACCTTGATTCCACTAGATCCGGTGTTTGCGATGGCTGCATTGAAACATCACAGCACCTTTTTATAGATTGAACGGTTGCACGCAGCTTATCGAAGATGATCTCAAATTGGTGGAAGTTAGGCGACTATCCTAAGGTTCTCAACAACCTGTTGTCGTGGAGTGATTCGGGTTGATCCTCGTAACATGGCAAAACTGGGTCTTGATGTTGTGATCCAAACCACTATTTGGATCATTTGGCAATATCGAAATCGTGTTTGCTTCGACTTTAAACCACCGTGTAAAGACACCCTTGGTGAAGACATAGTGATTCATTCTTCATGGATACTCCATAGGAATATGAACATTAATCCTATTTGGTTAGATTGGATTTGTGACTTGTACTAAACGTTTGTAACTACCATGTTTCTTTTTTTTTCCCGCTAGTCTCTTGCTAGTCGGTGTGTGATAATATTGTTGTTCAAAAAGAAAAGATAGATGTGTAGAATCGTTGCACAGGTCTGATTTCCAGGATTTCCAGGATCTTTAATGATTAAACAACATCATGTAGACATCATTTAATTGAGAATACAAAACAGGAACAAAGAAGATGGGTGAACCCCTTATAACTGATATTTATAAAACGTATGGGTTAACTCTATGTTACAGAAATCTATCCCTATATATACAAGATGAAACGGTGTCTTCAAGTGACATACCGATTCATAATAACCGTTGCAACCCTAAACTAAACGTTGTAATCTAATTAACTGACCAAATAACCGTTTATTCTAACTATTGGGTTTGTTGGCCTGCAGCCCAAACCAGAAACTAATCTACAGGCCCTTTATTCGACCCAACTTGATTTCTTTGGCATATAAGGCATTAGTTGCAACCCTAACTAAACGTTGTACTCTAATTAACTGACTAGTACCGTTTAATTCTAATATTCGGGTCTTTGTTGGCAGGCCCTTTATTCGACCCAACTTGATCTCTTTGGCATATAAGGCATTAATACGTCCAACAGTTCCTCCCTAATGTCGATATGCCAAAGTCTTCAAATCTGCTTTCTTCATCTTCTTTGTGACCGTCACAGCCATTTGCATTCTCTATTTCCTTGTTGGTTGCTTTTTCTCCTATGGGTTCTTCATAGTTATCTTCAAAAGTTATAATTAACTTTTCTCCATCATCGAATTTTAATTTTGCCTATCATCCCTTCCTTATCATTAACAAGCCTTGCCTTGGTTCCAATATGCCTTCCACTTTGACATCTTCTCTTGCAGTCCTACTTCTCTTCCTTGGAGTTCCATCTAGTGTTTCCCCTACTTTAGCATCCATCGTTGCAAAAGCCTGTGGTCTTTCTTTTCCTGCAGTTCCACTTCAATTCCCTGCCACTTCTCCTGGCCTTTCCTGCCTTGATCTTTGTGCTCCCTCATAGTATATTATCTTCACCATCCCTATGTACTCCTTGTAACATTCCCTGACTACCTCGCATATTCCTCCCGGAACCCCATCGCATAGGCTACCTTTATTCTTCATAATAACTTTTTTATGACCGCGTCCATTCTTTGTTTGTCTTCCACGCAACCAACTTTTTCTTTCTTTCTCTTCAAAGTAACCTTCGGCTCTGATACCACTGTAGAATCGTTGCACAGGTCTGATTTCCAGGATCTTTAATGATTAAACAACATCATGTAGACATCATTTAATTGAGAATACAAAACAGGAACAAAGAAGATGGGTGAACCCCTTATAACTGATATTTATAAAACGTATGGGTTAACGCTATGTTACAGAAATATATCCCTATATATACAAGATGAAACGGTGTCTTCAAGTGACATACCGATTCATAATAACCGTTGCAACCCTAAACTAAACGTTGTAATCTAATTAACTGACTAAATAACCGTTTATTCTAACTATTGGGTTTGTTGGCCTGCGGCCCAAACCAGAAACTAATCTACAGGCCCTTTATTCGACCCAACTTGATCTCTTTTAAGGCATTAATACGTCCAAAAAGATGATTAGAAATGAAATGATAATTTGGTAATAATTACAATAAGATAAACCCTAAATATGGAAGAATGGGCTAAGCTCCATAGCTAGAGCTTGGTCTTACTTCTCTGTATAGAAACAAAAGAAGACTTCCATCTTTAACTAAGGCAAAACTCCCTTCTTTTTGGGGGCGTTAAAGGTATATGATAATAGTACTCTAAGCTCACATATTCATTTAATGTTAAATCGACTACCATATAATGTATGCTTTAACACAAAAGGTTGTTGGTGAGAATCCTAATAAGTATTAAAATCCTCCCTTATGTTTCTTTCATGTTGTATGCATGCCTTATTTGATACTTAATGCAAATATATCAACTCTGTGCTTAGACACTTCAAAACAGGGTATTCTGGCTCTGTTTTATAAAAAATGTACAATTAAAAATGCTTACGATGGCATTCAAACTTTTCTATCATCAATATCTATATTTCCGTTACACATCTTATATAATTCTTCTAACCATTTATAGTCATAGACAGTTGTTAATTTCTCTATCGAATAAGGCTCAAAGTTGTTGGTTGTTGTATCTATGTTGAACAAGAGTTTTATTTGTTACTAGGCAATCGGATGTTAATTATTTCTATGTGTAATAAGCGTCTAATTATATATTGTTGGTTCGATATATGTTGAATAGATGTCATAGTTCTTGTTCAGCTATCGGGAAAGAGAGAGAGGAAGAGAGAGAGATAAGGAGAAATTCGCGTGAAATAGTGTGAGCAAAACATTAACATTGTGCTTTGATATCACATAGAGATGACCATTTTCATTCATTTGGCATGAGTTTAGGCTTGAAATCAAGTCTGTTACAATGGTTGAAAACTTGAAAACAATATTTCTTCCCTTCATTCAATCACACATACATAAAAAATATCTTATTACAGAAAGATTTACTGTAGTTTTTTTTTACCAAGATATGAGAATCCAAATACTAACGGATACATACGTATTGACCATGGAAGTTAATATGCAAGAAACCATTATCGAAATCAAGCGGAAAATTGAGAATTTTCTTGGTGTACCCATGTCTTCGCAAACTCTTAGTGTATGTGATTGGGAACTACTAGATGGCCTTGACCTAGAAGATTATCCAATTGTCACTGAAGGTACTAACATTGATCTAACAATCAATCATTTTCCTTTTCTAGAAAACCATAGACAAATCCAAATCACTGTTAAGTTTTCTTCCCGAAAGCACAACATAGAGGTAGATAAGACAGAAACAGTGGGAAGTCTAAAAGAAAAGATCCATATTTTAGACGGGACGCCTATTAAGCAAATGACGCTTTTCTTTTTAGGAGTGGAAATGGAGGAGGATTATCGCAGTTTGAGTGACTATGGTGTTGGTGAATTCTCCGAAATCATTGTGTTTCTAAAAACAATGAGTCGATCAGTGGCTGAGCCTCCTTCGCGTAAGCTACGCTTTGTGGTGCAAACTTCCTCAGCTTTACATGACTCGACATGCATCCCTCTGGAGGTGAAGGACTCGAGCACTGTCAACGAATTAAGAGAATTACTTCTGGCTAAAAAATTAATACCATTGGACGATTACATATTCATTCATAAACAAAGAATCATGAGAGAAAATTGTAGCCTCCGTTGGCATGGAGTGGAAAATGGCGATTATCTCTACATATTCAAAGGGACCGTCAGCCGTGGGTAGTTTTCAACATCAGAACTCCTACATAATAATGTATGTTTCATCAAATTGCTTAGCATTATATACATATTTTGGAAGCCAGAGATCCAGTTTTCGATTCATTAAAATCTTTATTCGGTGTTGCTTAACATGAAGAATATTTGTCTAAGGATCTGCTAAATTGATTTGAATTTGCTCTTATTTATATAAAATTCCATATTAAGTTCAAATTATTAACATGTTTCATGGGAGTTTGAATATAAAAGGTTCATTTTTATTAGAACTTGTAAGGAGAAACACCATATAGCAAAGAGAAATGAATTTTTATCCAAACAAATTAACAACGCGCAGAATCTATGAGGTTCAACTGATCAAGAATGATCAATTTCTGTGAATTATAAGATTGTCGATCGCTTCAAACAGAAACCAAAATATTGAGCGACCTCTAACTCAATTCAGTTTCATAACGTTTGCTTTCAAGGTCTACAAATCACTCCTTGTAACAGTTAGACCATATTTAATGGTAAATTCATATATTTGAATCAATGGCATCTAAAATAAGTATCATCTAGAACTAGTATACATAACAAGAGAATAAAATTACAACTATTACATTGAAAGCTAATTCAACTCAGAAATACTTGAGAGAAACTGACGAGTTAGACCATCCCTAAGATTATCAAAGAAGAGGTAAATATGAGAACCGTCTTGAACACCATATTCAACAAGAGAGGCTTCATTTTGATTCATCAATGTATTAAGCAAAAGGAGAATTAGTCGGTCATCCGGGAGCTTTTCTTGAGCTCCAATCTTTTTCTTTAGGTCTAGTACGGTGGCAGTGTCACCAACTTGGACGTAGAAGAGTTTTCCCGTCAAGATCTCAACCACTAATCTCATATTTAACCAGCATAAATGAGCTATAGTGGTGATTGTGTAAGTACGATGCATGAAAAAGCTTATTTCAGAAAGAGAGAATCGTGCAATGCATGAAACATAGTCACGTATATTTGATGCATTGTAGGAAAGTTGGTTTTGTTTTAAGTATGACAACGGAATATATAACTTGTGACTACATACAATGCGTTTAGTTTACGTGCTGCAATATGTATTTCGGACTTAGTTTTTACGTATACGAACAAGTGTACGAATTTAGATATACGTATAATATGTGGCGCGTGAGAAAAAATTAGCGGAGAAATTGGTGTTGACTACACATTTTTACTTATGACAACTTACTAATTGAAGCCATCCACTTTTTCGATCGCTATTATCTTGAAATATTTTTAATTGTGTTCCATATTGTTTTCGTGTTCATATCAGACAAAATGATTTTGTTTGAACAAGTTTAACGATGTAAATTTATGAAATGTACAAATAATCTGAAGTTGACAAATGATCGGTACCGCGTTTGTATTAGTTTCCTTTTAACATCATTTGACATAAACTAGCTAGCAAGCTAGAACGATTTAAAAAGGTTGAATAAAGTGTTACAAGTTTCATTAAACCACTCTATTCCATAAGGATAAAACTTTGTATGACTACTTGAATTCCAAGTATTAGAATCATATATATGATATTTATAAAGCATTTATCATCATCTCTTTTCTAATTTTTTAAGATTTTCATATATAGATTTTAAGCAAATACAACTACTTAAACTATACTAGCAGGGTACCCGGACGTTGCAGCGGCAGGTACCCTGAAAAAAACTTTTTCGAGGAATAATGTATTTTAGTTTATTATGTTCTTTTGACAATAAATTTACGGATATCAAGAATTTCGTATAGCCCGTGTCCGTTCGGGCTCGAACCCGTTGGCTCGTGCCTGTTCGGGCTCGAGCCCATTTGGTCCGCGCCCGTTCGTGCTTGAATATCTTAACTACCTATAATGTAAAAATGGTCAAAGGTGAAAAGTGGAATAGTCAAGGTTTGTGAAATGTTGAAAATATGTGTTGCCTATTCTATCCTTGAATTGTTGAAAAGTACAAACATCCCACTGCATTCTTTCTTTGAAACCCATAAGGCCAAAGTCAACTACCATACGCTCCTCTTTCAGTTATTTTTGTAAGGTATTGAATACCATTAAACATGATAATTATTTCTTCATTCAAACATAATATCTTCTATATGAGTTGTTTGAATCAATCACAATTCAAACATTGGTAATGATCTGCTTTCAATCACAGCTAATAAGTCTCACATACAACCCTTTCATCTCAAATGCCACCACCGCCACTACTCCCACCACCACTCAAACGCAACAGAAACCAACGTACCACCTCCTTCATCCCACCACCACAGTAGCGATACCACCAAGACCTAAGATCATCAAAAGGGTTTCTCAAGTTTTGAGGTATTCTTTTGAGTTTTTTAATTAATCTATGAGTTTTGAAGGTTTATTTTTTTTATAGATCTATGTATATTAAGAATTTTGGTGTTTTTTTGTTAGTGCCGCCGCTTACCACCGCTGTAGCCGCTGTTTTTTCGCTGGAAATGTCGCCGCCGCCGAGAAGTGTTGCTACCAACGAAACCCCACCACCAAATATTGAGGTATTTTTTGTTGAGCAATTTTATAAATCTTTTTTTCTTCTTCTTCTTCTAACAGTTCGTGATTTAATAGATATATTTGAAGCTAAATTAGGGGTTGTTATGGGATTGTATATCGATTGTCATTCCTTATTTGTGTATGTTTTTCTGCTTATTGCAATGTTTTAGAGCCATTTTGCATTCATAAAACTTTATTAGTATAAATGGGGTGTTTAGATTAGCAGCTAAACTGACTATCTTCTTGAGCGTAAGTTCTTTAGCATTAAGTTAGCGAATAAGCAGGTTCATTTCTCTTAGACACCAAATACATAATGTCGAGATATATAATGTTAGGCCGGAAAAAGTGATACTATTGATATTGTTGCATAAAATAGTACTCCCTATTAAAATGGTGAAAATGAAATAAGGTTATAAAAGAGGTATTTTTTGTAACAGATTGAATGTCTCATTAGATAATTCCAAACGAATGTTGACATTCAGAAGTTTTGGCATGCAGGCGAAACCAAGTGTTGAGTTTAATACCACTGAAGCGAACTCGATTTTGACTTTGGAAGTGAGTTGTTGATATTTATACTCGGACGCAAGGACACATATGGCAAGCGTAACACACAAGGATCGGATCAAATTTGGAAAAGCGGCGAATTTTGAACACACATGCGACGATGGTTTTCCACTATATTGCTTCGAATTTACTCAATACGATCAGGCTCGTACAAGATCGTGATATACATGAGATATTCGCAGCAGGTTTTTTTTCAGCTTAGCAATTTCATTCGCATTTTAATTTTACATTCATCATTTATAAGGGTGGCTTAAATATATGTAATATTGATTTTTTTTTTTTTTTTTTTTTTTTTTTTTTTTTTTTTTGCTAATAAATTCTTCGTTATTACAATTTTATTGTAATTTAAGAGATTAAAAAAAATTTTGAATTATGGTTAGCATCATATTAACTTAATATGCTCATTCATCTATCGTTGATTGATATCTAATGTTTAGCTTGTATATATGACATCTATTATTGAATAAGGTTTTAGTTTTTTAAGTGACTTAGTTGTGATTTTTATTGCAAATTGTTTTGTTGTTCACACTTTTAAACGTGTCTTATTAATATGCTAAGAATGAGTAATACGTCATATGCGATTTTTTGTACGGCATACGTGATTGATTATTGTCGACTAGATTCTTCTGATATTATACGATCGGGTCACTTGTGCTAAATGGATCAGAATTTGACAGTAAGCGTATGGTTGACTTATATATTTTTTACTAATTTTCATGTGGTTAACAATTGAATGCTACCAGACCGCGATGATTAGGCAATAATCATTTAGGTACTCAATCCCAATCCAACAAATTTGATTATCATAGGGTAATATATGAGTACCTAAATACCCTTTGTATTAGATGTATGCCGCGAGGAGAAGAAGCCACTTTGGCACTATATAGTTTATCTAATCCAATATTCAACCTGAACATGTGAAGCCGACATATCTAGCTGAGTTATTTCAGGCTTTCAGCAGTGTCTTTATGTACTTCTACTTGTTACTGAATTCCTGTCAAGAACCTATTAAATAATTATTTGGTTTATGTATGCTATTGGATTCTTTATGTTAACATATTTGTTCTAATTATCCTCAATTCACACGATCAGGATAGTGTAACCACGATGGATCAGCTCAAGAAATGGTCCGGTAATTGGGGGGCCTTTCAAGTTGATTGATTCAAATGGTAAATTGGCTACAGAAAAAGATCTCAAAGGAAACTGGATACTTCTGTATTTTGGTTATACTTCATCCCCTGATGTTGGCCCTACAGAACTTCTGAAATTGACAAAGGCTATTAAGACATTAGCTTCATCTGATCTAAAACGGAACATTAAGGTTCAACCTGTTTTTGTTACACTTGATCTACAACGTGATACCCCGTCGCCTCTCCGTGCTTATCTTAAAGGTCAGTTCTAATTAGAGCTGTCACATGGGTGGGTTTGTAACGGGTTGAAAGTAATCCTGTGAAGTAGAGAATTTTGGGTTGGATTGGGTTGTGTTGATCCGCCTACAGTGTCCAAACACTTTATAAGGTGGTGCTTGTATTAACATTTTGAAACTGGTTATCAATTTTATATAATTGGATGCAATCAGTTTGCTTTAGCTTGTTTCAAATCAGACACCATTCCTTTTCTTTAACAAAAATGTTTTTTTTAACGAAGTGAAAAAAACGTTGTTGACCATTTTATTTAATGTCACAGTTACTCTTTAACTGAAAAATCGGATGTTTCAAATAAAGCGATTTCAGATATTGTATGCATTGTAAATAAAATATAGGCAATTTTTGAACCGCTGGACCCATTCCCTTTTTTTATCCTAGAAATGCTCTACTAACCGGATATAAAACATAAATCGTTCTGTTTATAAGTAAAGTCATCAGATTTGGCACCTCTTTTCGTCATTCCTTTTTTTATTTTTTATTTTATTTTATTTATTTATTTATTTATTTATTTATGTATTTTATAATGCATATTTGATCAACGATTTTTATACCCTACATCAGTCTTGCCTTACTACTTTTTCTTTTAACATGGGGTGCAGAATTTGATGAGAGCATAATTAGTTTTCTTTAAGAAGGATGAAGAAGATGGCGATGATTATCTTGTTGAATCTTCACACAACATGTAAGCTCCAACTTTCCAATCTTCCACTTTTTATACTTCATTATATTGAAATCCACTGTTGTATTTATCGAACAACCTGTTAGGATAAAAGATACATATTTATGGCTTCTCGATGTTTGGCTAGGATTGTATGTTGCGGGATATAATTTCTTAGCTATATTGTCATTGGGAAAACCAAAACTTAGTATGTTATCTCATTTTTTTTGCCATAACAAACAAGCCTTGCGGTATTAAGTTATTCAATTAATTTAAAAACGAGTCTTTTAATTTTGGTGTGCCTAAAAGTTCGATAGCCGTGCAGGTTGTGAATTATCTACTATGAAGGTGGATAAAGAACCTGGAATCACAAGGTTTTATTGCATTGCTCTTGCTCGATGATGAAAGTGGTCGGTGTGATGTTGCAAAGGATATGGAATTCGTGTAAGGTGGAGCAAAAAGATCGGTTAGGATAGTATTTCACGAAACAAAGTCGGCAATCTGGAGCAGCTTGAGTTAATTTTTCAGCAACCAATTAGAATATCTCACCATAAAGTTCAGGTGATGGAGAAAATCTAGCACAGTACATAAACCTTTTTCGGATCCCATCTTATGTCACTAATTTCTTTGCATGTTACAATTGTAACAACCCACAAAATTCCATCACTATCATTCCCATTACAAATACCTATAGTAGGTATTTCAGAGGTAAATTTTTGCTTTTTATGTGCATTTATTACTTGCATCACTCTCTAGACCTGCCCACGTATCCACATACGCCAAATAACTCAACACTCAAATCCTATAAACCCCTGGTATGTCAAGCATAAGATCACAACAACACCACAATAAGTAATTTACCAATCTAACACACTAAACTTACCACAAAACCATAATAAACCCTAATTAAGCCCTAATTAGACCTATGTGCTTACTAAACCCTATATGCTTAACTAAACTAGTTTGAAAGTGTCCAAGGATTAAGTATGAGTTACCTTAGGAACATTAGGATACCTTAGGACCCTTAGGCACTAGTACAACCCATTAGAGCTTAGGTACAAGTCCCTTAGGCACAAAACCATAACTAGGTTATAACTTCCCGAAAACTAGGTCAAACCTTCCCAAAACTTTCCCATAAGCTACCACCACTTAGTATAAGCCTCTTAGGACTTAGGAATAGTCATTAGACACTCATAGGACCTTAACCTAGGCACTAAACCCTAAGCTAAACCCTAATCACACCCTAAGCTAGATTAAGCCCTAAACTAAGACTAAACCTAAAAATAACCTACTATAAGCAACCAAGCACCCTACCACCAACCCTAGCACACACCCTAGCTGCTTACACACCTCCATAGACAACCTATCAGCCAAGCATGCATGTCACAAGTAGCTTACAAGTCGCCTTGTAAGCTACTTACCCCAAAACCGACTCTACGGCTTCATTACCACCACAAACCACCTCAAACCACCTATATAAACCCTAAGAAGCTTACAAGCACCTCCTTATCACCTTGTGGCCACCAAATAGCCACCAAAGAGGCTCGTCACCTCCTTGTCACCCAAAAACCACCCCGCGACCTCTATTACTCAGCATCACCCTATTCTACTACCATAGCCCATCTTACTCAGCCTATAGCCTCTCTTAGTCACCTTCCCCCTCCTTATACCTTCCCTACACGTCATAATGCAGCCATGCTAAGGAAACTTAGCTCCAAGGGCTAACGAGCCCTATATAAACCCTCGCTATCCCTTCACTTCAAACACACACTTTCACTTCTTCATACCTCAAACTCTCTGGTCCTAAGGGTGGTAGTGGAAGCCTAGTAAACTTAGAAGTCGAGTGGTATAGGTCTTGCATGCTTGTCGAGCTCGTTTTTGCCTAGAAAACCCTAAAACCCCTCGTTAAACCCTCCTTAGTCACGTAATCCTTTAAACTTGCTTCTATTAGCTTTCTTTCAGTTCTAGGATAGATATAGGTTGCCTTAGATCACCTAGGATCCCTTGCCTAAGCCTTGAACACTAGAACTAGTTAGTTTTCTTTATAAAACCCTAAATAGAGTAGAATACATGTTTACATGCTTTAAGCCATTAACATAAGCTATAATCTAGTCTAGGTAACTTAGATAAGCTAATATTAGTTAAACATAAGCTAGGAAACCTTTTTGTTTCATAAAAATATAGTTTGCATGGAATTAGGACTAGTTTTGCAAAGTTTTCCATGCATAGGGGTATATATGGTAACTTATGAAAATATTAAGTCTAGGGACTATTTTTGACATTTCTTAGAAGTTATAAATATAAGGACCCTTTTTGCAAAATTATAAAACCCTAAGATAAAAAGTAAAATAATTATAAACTAATAAGGACTAGTTTTGCAAAAGTTATAAAGTTAAGGGTATAAATGGTAAATATAGAAAACTTATAAGTCCAAGGGTCATTTCTGTCATTTTTCTAAAATATATAAGTATAGGGACTAATAGTGTTAAGTATAAATAGTTATAAGTATAAATAATATAAGTATTATAAGTATAGGGTAGATTTTGTAAATATGTTAAACTATATGGGTATAAAGTAAAAATATTAAAGTTAGAAGCATAACACAATGCTAGGGAGCTTCATGTGAGGAGTACTATGTGGATATTTCGTTTTGACGAGTTTGTTGGGTTTACGATTTAAAGTGCCCTGACTCCTCAAACGATTATTGCATATACTTCTGAATTATGATGGCCCGAACGGTATTATGTTGATAACATAATACAATAGTAGGGAGCTTCATATGAGGAGTCTTATACTTCTGAATTGTGAAGGCCTGAACGGTGTTGTGTTATACCTAAAACTCTAAAAACCCTAAGAATGATTACTTAAGAAACTTAAACTAAACAACTAAAGCTTGACATACATCCACAACTACAACAACATCAGGATATGTAAGTAAGGCAGTCTAGTTTCCGAGTCATTCTTTGCACTAGTAAGAATTCCCTAAGCCCAGGTGAGTTTCGTAGCCTCACATCTTTTAAACTTTTCACTCTAAATGCTTTACAAACCCTGTGAGGGGGATACGTGCTACTTGCTTTACTTTAAAACCGAATACAAGTCTTTTTCTTTGGTAATTGCACGAGTAAACTATCTGCCACCACTACATAACTAAAATTCATAAATCTAATCGTTTGGGATATTTTACCCATGCGAACGCGAATATAGTTGATAGATCTATTGGAGTTTGACAACTCCCATTGGTATTAACATCTCTCTGGATGATACCAATAAGTACTATATTTGAACCCACTGAAGGATTAACTTTGGCAAGTTATCCTTCTCATCCCCTCATGGTTGGGTCTGCAGCCCCCGTGACCCGGATTGTTAACGTGTGGTTCATGAGCTTAGTGCAACATACCCCACTCTTGATAATTGTGCATGCATCACAATTATCACACACACACAACATTTTCCCAGATGGGTGTAACAACGGAGCCCAGGGAACTTGTATTCACTAACACTTAAACCTATGATTCTCACTCAACACCTAGTGTTGACTTTTTAAGCATGTATCCTAGGTATATCATTATTACGGAGATATGGCAGAAGGAGGCTTTAAACTCAGAGGATTTTCAAACCAGTTAATCAGTTATCATTCAAACACAACATATCACTTAGACTTTGGGACCTCATCAATAGTAAAAGTATATCTTTTACTATAAAAACTCTGATAATTAAATGAATGATAGCTAAATTTCTATAAACCTTTCTTTTCGAGTCGTTTTCTATTACTGTAAATGTGATTCCATGAAGTAATACCCCAACCCTAAATCTGCTGCGAACCGTGAAAATGGGGGTGTTACAGAATGGTATCAAAGCATCAGTTGTAGATAACAAGGTCAAAACCTAAACTACAACTATTTTTCCTAAACCCGAGAAAATCCTCAGTGCCCCTGCCATCCTCCGTAATCATACATGCTAAGGTTAGTATAGTAATTGCCTGCTTAACTGCTAAATCATTTACAATATTTTTATTATTATATAGTTATGTCTACTCCGTGCTACTCTACCCCTGTCTCATCTAGTCTACATCTGGAGAATGATCTTTCCTCTCTGAATGTACTAGATTATTCCTCTAAACCATACCTTCCCGATACCTTAGGAGACTTTAGGAATAGTTTAGATACACCTTTACCATTAGGTTTTACACCTTTCATAGATAACCCACACTTAAGAGATTTCTATGCTAAGACATCACCTATTACTCCCCTAAACCCTATTTTACATCCACCATTCCCTACACCTAGATTAGAACCACATGGTTTCTTTCTCCCTAGAGAACCATGTATACCTAGAAACCCTATCCCTATCTATACCCCTAGATATGACCCTAGGAAACCCTATACTTTAGTACCCAACCCTTACTTAGTAAACCCTTCCATTTCATCTTGGAAAGATGAATTTGGAGAAAACCCCATTAGGACAACCTTAGAAAATCAGGAAAATCAGTTAGAAGAAATTTTAAATAACTTAGATGAAATTTTCCTTGACCTTCTTGAGAAGATAGAAAAAGGTCATGATAATAACCTAGGAAAACAACCTGACTATAGTAGTTTAAGAAATACCCTACAAGAAACCCGTTTTAAAGTAGCTAAAATACAGAAAAACCAAATGAGACACCACCATAAAATAGCCTTTGCCCGTTTTAAGATCTGTACTTTAGAAAAGATGGTTGATGATGATGAGGAATGTCATCAATCAAACCTAGAAAACACAAACTCTTGGAATTTGGAAAACCTTAGAAACCCCTAAGTAATATGCCTTATATAACCTTAAAAGTTATGCCTTAGAATAATTAGTGCCTATAGGATATGTAAGGTAGGAAATCAATTAAATAAGTTAGGTTTTAAAAACTACCTGGTGCCCCTCAATTAGGATAATTTAAATAAACTAGATTTAGGTATGCCTCTCCTCACCTTTGGACATCCCTAACCCTATAGTAACCCCTAGGAGTATAGATTTACACCATAAAATATGACAAGTTAGGTACTTGTTATAACCTATCCTGAACCCTTACCTTTAGAAATTTAGGATAAACCACCCTGATGCCTTAGATTCATAGACTCTCAAAACTGTTTTAAAACTCCCCTCGTACTTCCTCCCTTCCTAAAACCCAATCCTTTTAAATACCTCCCTTATCAATGGTGAGAATTTTTATTCTACACCATAGAGATCTGAATTCTTTCTCCTCTGATCTCTAAATCCCCACTACTTCCTTAGCTTTCTTAAGCTATCATTCCTCTAGTTAGAGAATCTACCCCTAACTATCCCATATGCAAATATATGGTAATCATATATGAGCATATTCCTATCCTTTCCCTCTTTACTTCCTTAGATTACTATGATTCCCGAGTTAGTTTTCCCCTCCCCTCTAAGTAAAACCCGAACCATACTCTTTAGGATTCCCATGCTTTAGGTTTGAAATGACTTTAGGATACCCTTAGAAAACATAAGCTTAAGTATAGAATACCTTAGATCACTAAGATAGGTTATCTAAGAAACCCTTGAGGAAATAGAAATATAAGATTAGAAATCTTTGAGGTTTTATAGGTTAGAAACCAAATTAGAATCCCTACCCCGATTGATAGAAAAATTAGGAATACATCCCTATAAGATAGGATTTAGCCTAGCATAAGAATTCATTTATCGAGGACACTAGAACTAGAACACAGATTAGATATAAGGAATTTTAGGAAAAACAAAGGATTAAATAGTAAACTTCCACCTTAAGCCATTAAACCCCTAGTTTAGGATAGGCACATTAGCAAGCTTCTACCATATAGGCACATTAGCAAGCTTCTACCATATAGGAACAAACCGTTTTTAAAAATATAGTTTACCTAGACCTAGTAACCAACCTTTATTAGGATTTAGAAACCCCTAGGAATACTACACCGTTAGAATATCCCGAACCTACCCTAAGAATTTATAACCCAGACTTAAAACTCGAGGTTATTAGCTATAACTAGAAATAAGATATTTGAGGATATTAGATTACATCTTAGGATTTGACGTTTCTTAGGTTACACATTAGAATCTCACTTGGAAAATACTATGGATATTACCCTACCTGGTTTTAATTACCTAGGACATAAAATAGATAACTTAGGACAAAAGAAGAAACCCGAAACCTTACCTAGAAATAGTGACACTCCTACTAAACCCTTAGGAAAGAAACCACTTAAACTTTATCCCACTTTAGAACCCTCTACTTCGATAGAATCAAACACATCACCCTTAGAAGTTTAGGACTAGTTAGGAAAACTAGGAGAACCTTAGAAGGAAAACGAATCTTGGAAGAATCTAGTAAATCTAAAAATTCCATTAGGATACTATCTTTACAGGTATCCTATACTTTTACTCCACCGTTTAATCCTACTCTTCCGTTTAAACCCACTCCTCCGTTATCTCTCACACCTTCATACCTTCCTATATCATCCCTTGCCTTTCCTCTTTCCCTCCCCACTCCTTCCTACTTTTTTCATCCATCCTCCTACTTTCTTTTATCCCTTCATTCCTCCATCATTTTTCACTCTATTTTCCCTACTCTATATTCTCTCCCTACCCCGTGTAGAACTTGTATTTATCGTCATATCACAAGATTCTATTAGTTAGATCTTGTAAGAATATCTATGCCGAACCTTAATCCTCATTATGTTCGACTATGGTATTATACTATCCCGCCTTGCAAAAGTTGCAAGAATGAGATAACATCCGTCACACTAGTCATAATATGGTATAGCTACCAGGCGACTAGTTGCTCAACAGAGAGGTTGTAGAACTAGCCACCATGACTAGAACTCGTTTCTACCATGGCTTGAACTTGTCTCCACCATGGCTTGAACTTGTTTCTACCATGACTGGAACTTGTCTCCAAAACATTCTTGGATCACATTTCCTTAAATGTGGACCATTTTTCTGTTTTTCGCCGATACTACTTAAGGACGATTTATGATGACTATTCTATTAAAATGAAGTAGGACGCTTTTTCATTTTAAGAAGAAAGTTATAAATCGAACGGATCATGAATTTATAAGCTCTTACTTACAAGAATTGGGACGCCTTTACTTGTGAGTAATGTGATATAATCAAATGAGACCAAGTATCTGGCACATGTACAAATATTTCCTACTCCGTTTGTACAACTCCTTTCCTTCATCTTATCTTTCTCAACTCATTCTTTCCCCTACTCCTACGTTCATCTAAATCTCGGGACGAGATTTTTATAAGGGGGTAAGACTGTAACAACCCACAAAATCCCATCACTATCATTCCCATTACAAATACCTATAGTAGCTAGGTATTTCACAGGTAATTTTTTGCTTTTTATGTGCATTTATTACTTGCATCACTCTCTAGACATGCCCACGTATCCACACAAGCCAAATAATTCAACACTCACATCCTATAAACCCCTGGTATGTCAAGCATAAGATCAAAACAACACCACAATAAGTAATTTACCAATGTAACACACTAAACATACCAACAAACCATAATAAACCCTAATTATGCCCAAATTAGATCTATGTGCTTACTAAACCCTATATGCTTAACTAAACTTGTTTGAAAGTGTCCAAGGCTTAAGTATGAGCTACCTTAGGAACATTAGGATACCTTAGGACCCTTAGGAACTAGTACAACCCATTAGAGCTTAGGTACAAGTCCCTTAGGCACAAAACCATAACTAGGTTATAACTTCCCGAAAACTAGGGCAAACCTTCCCAAATCTTTCCCATAAGCTACCACCACTTAGTATAAGCCTCTTAGGACTTAGGAATAGTCAATAGACACTCATAGGACCTTAACCTTGGCACTAAACCCTAAGCTAAACTGTAATCACACCCTAAGCTAGATTAAGCCCTAAACTAAGACTAAACCTAGAAATAACCTACTATAAGCAACCAAGCACCGTACCACCAACTCTAGCTGCTTACACACCTCCTTAGACAACCTAGCAGCAAATCATGCATGTCACAAGTAGCTTACAAGTCGCCTTGTAAGCTACTTACCCCTAAACCGACTTTACGGCTTCATTACCACCACAAACCACCTCAAACCGCCTATATAAACCCTAAAGAGCTTACAAGCACCTCCTTACCACCGCCTTACCACCTTGTGGCCACCAAACAGCCACCAAGGAGGCTCGTCACCTCCTTGTCACCCAAAAACCACCCCGCGACCTCTATTACTCCACATTACCCTATTCTACTACCATAGCCCATCTTACTCACCCTATAGCCTCTCTTAGTCACCTTACCCCCTGTACCTTCCCTACACGTCATAATGCAGCCATGCTAAGGAAACTTAGCTCCAAGGGCTAACGAGCCCTATATAAACCCTCGCTATCCCTTCACTTTAAACACACACTTTCACTTCTTCATACCTCAAACTCTCTGGTCCTAAGGGTGGTAGTGGAAGCCTAGTAAACTTAGAAGTCGAGTGGTATAGGTCTTGCATGCTTGTCGAGCTCGTTTTTGCCTAGAAAACCCTAAAACCCCTCGTTAAACCCTCCTTAGTCACGTAAGCCTTTAAACTTGCTTCTATTAGCTTTCTTTCAGTTCTAGGACTAGTTTTGCAAAGTTTTCCATGCATAGGGGTATATATGGTAACTTATGAAAATATTAAGTCTAGGGACTATTTTTGACATTTCTTAGAAGTTATAAGTATAAGGACCCTTTTTGCAAAATTATAAAACCCTAAGATAAAAAGTAAAATAATTATAAACTAATAAGGACTAGTTTTGCAAAAGTTATAAAGTTAAGGGTATAAATGGTAAATATAAAAAACTTATAAGTCCAAGGGTCATTTCTGTCATTTTTCTAAAATATATAAGTATAGGGACTAATAGTGTTAAGTACAAATAGTTATAAGTATAAATAATATAAGTATTATAAGTATAGGGTAGATTTTGTAAATATGTTAAACCATAAGGGTAAAAGTAAAAATATTATAGTTAGAAGCATAAAACAATACTAAGGCGCTTCATGTGAGGAGTACTATGTGGATATTTCGTTCTGACGAGTTTGTTGGGTTTACGATTTTAAGTGCCCTAACTCCTCAAACGATTATTGCATATACTTCTGAATTATGATGGCCCGAACGGTGTTACGCTATAACTAAACCCTAATAACAACATAACTCAATAGTAAGGAGTTTCATGTGAGGAGTATTAACTTCTGAATTATGATGGCCCGAACGGTATTATGTTGATAACATAATACAATAGTAGAGAGCTTCATGTGAGGAGTCTTATACTTCTGAATTGTGATGGCCTGAACGGTGTTGTGTTATACCTAAAACTCTAAAAACCATAACAATGATTACTTAAGAAACTTAAACTAAACAACTAAAGCTTGACATACATCCA
>LBNU01016967.1:2960-15908 GCA_014162995.1 Artemisia annua | reverse complement strand
TAATGAAACCTAACTATTAATTATTGGTTGATTGGTGTGTGTTGTTGTTTGGTGGGATGATTGTGTCATCAATGTTAGGCTCAAGAAAACTGGCCAACCTCCTTTATGGTAACGTGCTTGAATGTCTTGGGAAACATGTAGCCAAGGCATACTAGGCTATTAAGGTAGTATTTAACGCATGAGCCACTGTTTACAACCCATATGGTTGTGCCGTGCATGGCATAGGGCGAGATAAGAGCTCATAGAATTGGAGAGATATGTATGCCACTCCATGAGTTATTAGGAATACACCCTTCATCCACACAAGTAACACACATATCAATTAACCAGTAAAAGATAGTTAGGGAGTAATGAAATCTAAGTAAACATAACTTTCTCCATATTGTTTTCACAACCACAATAGTTTAGATATTTATTTATTTTAATTTGCAAAAGTAGTAAACTTGGGTTAGTTGACTAGCAACTAATTCCGCCCTTCCTCTAAAAACCGAGATTTTACTTGCTTTCTAAAAAATATAAAAAATACAAAAAGAATCTTCCTTCCACCCTTAGACCCATTAGAGTAGCTTTTCTATCCTAACGAACACTATTCCCTGTGAGAGAACGATCAATCCCCCGTACTTACCACTATCCTATACTGCATCGGTCAGGTACACTGCCTGGTGGGGTTGTAAGCCTCTTGAGATCCCTCGAGAGGTAAAACCTGTTGTAAGGTCACAAAACCACGCATCAATCCACAACTACAACAACATCAGGATACGTGAGTAAGGCAGTCTAGTTTCCGAGTCACTCTTTGCACTAGTAAGAATTCCCTAAGACCAGGTGAGTTTCTTAGCCTCACATCTTTTAAACTTTTCACTCTAAATGCTTTACAAACCCTGTGAGGGGGATACGTGCTACTTGCTTTACTTTAAAACCGAATACAAGTCTTTTTCTTTGGTTGTTGCACGAGTAAACTATCTGCCACCACTACATAACTAAAATTCATGAATCTAATCGTTTGGAATATTTTACCCACGCAAACGCGAATATAGTTGATAGATCTATTGGAGTTTGACAACTCCCGTTGGTATTAACATCTCTCTGGATGGTACCAATAAGTACTATATTTGAACCCACTGAAGGATTAACTTTGGCAAGTTATCCTTCCCATCCCTTCATGGTTGGGTCTGCAGCCCCCATGACCCGGATTGTTAATGTGTGGTTCATGAGCTTAGTGCAACATACCCCACTCTTGATAATTGTGCATGCATCACAATTATCAACACACACAACATTTTCCCAGATGGGTGTAACAACGGAGCCCAGGGAACTTGTATTCACTAACACTTAAACCTATGATTCTCACTCAACACCTAGTGTTGACTTTTTAAGCATGTATCCTAGGTATATCATTATTACGGAGATATGGCAGAAGGAGGCACTAAACTCGGTGGATTTTCAAACCTGTTATCATTCAAACACAACATATCACTTAGACTTTGGGACCTCATCAATAGTAAAAGTATATCTTTTACTATAAAAACTTTGATAATTAAATGAATGATAACTAAATTTCTATAAACGTCTATTTTCGAGTCGTTTTCTATTACTGTAACTGTGATTCCATGAAGTAATACTCCAACCCTAAATCCGCTGCGAACCGTGAAAATGGGGGTGTTACAACAATCGTTTGCAATCACATTTTGATCTTTTCACATTCTATTTAGAATGTTACATGAAACACTTACCACAATACCGTATATCTTTAATTTTCTGCCGCTAGAAATTTCCGTTGCTATGCACGGGTACTCGCCATGTATTTGTATAATGTGCTTTATTATTTGTAGTAGTGAAATTTAATGCAGGAATTGCGTTTAATTTGGTTGTACAATATGCTTGATAATTTGTATTTTTTATGTAAGGGGTGTTTTAATAACTGTATTAATTGTATTTATTGAGTAGTTAAATAATTGACTACATTAAATAGCATTAATGTGGTGTTTTGTTATACACTATGCTTCTTGTCTTGTACGTCTGAAAATTATGTGCATTAAAGTGTTGTACACTATGTTTCTTTTCTTGTAAGTAGTAGTCATTATAGTCATTAATAATATTGACCACTTTAATAGCATTAATGTTGTAAGTCTGAAAATTACATCATACTTATTATGTTGTACACTATGCTTATTTTGTTGTAAATCTAAAATTTTGTTGCAACTATTGTACATTGTGGTTAAATGGTTATAATTTTTGGTGAAGAGGTGTTTTTAATAGCATTAATGTTGTTTGATAGAATTTAGGTCTTAAAACGACACCACGCTTTATTTTGTTGTACAATATGCTTACTTTGTTGTAATTCTGAAAATTAGGTGCATTAAAGTGCTGTAAACCATGCTTAATTTTTGTAAGTTTTAATATTTTGGAAAGAGAGTCATTAATGCTTTATATGTAGTATAGATGTATAATTAATTTATGCATAAACACTTACACATTTTGACTGGTCAACATTTGTAATTAATGTCATATTTAAAACACTCATTTGTTAAAAGGTATAATTAATAAAAGACAATGTGCAAACTATATAAAGCACAAATTCAACTAAAAAACAGTATTCAACACATACAATTAATACACTACTTACTTCACCAAAATATACAACCATTTAACCACAATGTATAATCTAATCAAGCTATTAAGCCAAGTACTTAAAAATAAAGCCATTAGGTTGCCCGCCGTGGTCGATCGACCGGTTCGGTCGCCACTGCGCCGACTGGGGAATGAGGGTTGAACTGGGTCGGTCGGCTGCAAAATTGACGAAGGGTGATTGTGTTGAAGTAAATAATCAAGATTTTGTTTGTGGTAGATTCGGTTAACAGGAGATGGAACTATACCACTATCTTAACTAAAGTTATTGTTATTTGTAAATTAATTTTTTAATAAAAGTATGTCCGCATAACATCACATTGTCAGAAAATATAGTTACAGGGTACCCGCCGCAGCATCGCGCGGGTACCCTGCTAGTTATATTATAATGCACTTAGTCATTTTTGGGCATTAAATATACTAAGATATTAAGAACTTAAAAATTCATCAATAGAAGTATTAAAGGTGCATGTCCAACCAATTTAAACACAATTTTCTAACATTAAATACTTCAGAAACTTAAATTTCAGTATTACATATGATAAAGCGTTATGAACAATTAACTTTTGCACAACTACATATATAAATTGACTGATCAACGAATACCATTAATGGAATTTTTAATACACCTCTTAAGTGAAAAATCCAAATTATTAAGCGTATTGTAAACATTATGTATCACAAACTTCTTTCCCATGATCACAGTTTATGCATCATCGACCAAGTCAAGTGTCAACAACCAACATTAAAAATCAACAAAGCAAGAACTTCAACCACAAACCAAGAACAACAACGTACAAACCAAATAAACTACTAGACAAAAAAAACAAACAATACACTATCCTTAAACCCATTCAACCTCAAACCATCTTCATCACCATACAACAACTAAAACTCAAAACATACACGATACGAAAATAAAAAATATCAGGTTACCACTTATTTCAAAATCATTCAAGATTTTATAAGTAGAAAATACATAAACCCATCACAGATCTAGTCGAAGCATAACTACTTTTCAATATCTGAAAATTAAAAGAAAGATCAAAACAAATTTGTTTCAACCTTTCTTTAATTTCGTTCAATAAAACACAAAAGCATAACGAGTACCTACCCGATACCTTATTCAAGATTTAGAAGCCAATAGTTGTGGTCTTTGTTCTTCCCATAACAAGATAACAATTAGATATACAAACGGGTTTTGGTTATCAAGGGTAACAAAGGGACGAATTAGGAAAAGAAAACAAGATTTTATTGTTTGAGTAATGCGTCAACAAATTTAGGAACAGAAAATAGGAGATCTATTTTTTGGTCTGCAGGAGTTTAGGGTAGATTAAAATCAGGTTATAAGTTGTGCGATAAGAGTGTCTTATAGCCGTGGGCTATTATTAAACTCTTACTTGGACCGTGTGTTATCTCAAAATATTGGGCTTGAATTCTATGCAATATCGGTTAGCCTTAATATTTAATGAGGGACGAATTTTTTGATAAATTTTGGCCTATTTGATCACAAGTAATAAAGCTAAATGTATAACCAATTTAAACACAATCTCTTTATTAAATGTCATTACAAGTTTATGGCTAGGTTTACAAATACTTAATACACTACTACATAAAGTGAACAAATTAATAATCTTCTTAAAACACCCGTTCACTCATAATTATAATTATATTATCACATGGATGGTACAATCTAAGAAATCTACAAAAAGACCACTCACTTAAAAGACAATTATATAAACATAACTCAATCGTACGTACAACTCCTAGCCATCACTTTTGACTTTTGATGTCGTTAACATTTATTTTAGAGTACCCGTCGCTACAACGGGCGAGTACCCTACTAGTAAAGCTTAACATATCTTATGTTTAGGGGTGATAATTCTCGATATAATATGACGACACAAACCTGACACGAAGTTAAACAAGTTTAGGTTGAGGATAAACATGTTTGCGTGAAAAATAAGTCAACCCATCTAACCTGTTTTATAAACGGGTCATATTTAGGTTTAGTAAGTATTAAACAACTCCACCTGTGAAACTGTTTAACTATATAAGCATCACAAAAGTATAATTTATGTTGGATTTGGATTTGAATTTAAATGTAATTTGTTAAATCTAATATGACAATGGATTACGATTTTAACTTGGATATTATTAAAAATTTTGTATATTTCATTAAATTTTTTTAAATTATTATATCATTTTTGGAATTAAACTAGTTAATTAACAAATCATCAACCTTTTTCACTGCTTAAGCTATTTACTTAAACTGTTAAACGAGTCCAAACGGGGTACACGTGTTATGCAGGTCTGGATTAGGGTTGAGTTTCTTGACACAATTAATAAACAGTCGTGTTTGGGTGAAGGTTATACCAACCGCTAACCCGTGAACCCAAATAGATCAACTCGAACACGGATCGATGGATACCCCTACTTATTCGACATCTTTATGGAGATGAGCATTGTGACAACCCGCGAAATTCCTGATATGTTCTATTCGGAGAAACAATCATTTGTTTTGAGTTTGGAACCACATTCGAGATACTAGACGTATTTATAGTCATTCTTATCGGAAATATTGTTTTGAGCGCGTTGGTGTAATTCCCGTGTCATGAATCTATCGTTTACTAGTCGAAATGAGCCCGAGCCTCATTTCGTAAAAGATTTCAGAAGTTATGCTTTTAGTCCCTGTGGAAATATTTTCACAATTGCCCCTCATCTTTTGTGAACTTTATATGTTGTAATTGACATTTTATTTATCCTATGTTGAGTATAAAAAGGGAAGCAAAACACATATTATTCATTATTAGGGTTTTCCCCACCCTCATTTTCACTGCCTCATCTCTCTCATTAAAAACCCTAACTCCCTTCTTCATATAGCAGCCGCCACCCTCACCATGGTCGGCCACCGCCTTCTCCCACATCACACCACCACCGCCATCATCATTCTCGTGAATCCCTCGTCACGATTTACTACCACACGCGCCAAGAATCTCCACCATCGCTTTGTATTTCACACCATCACCACTGTGTGCCGCCACTTCTATAGACGCACGAAGAGACGTGTTGAAGCTTGTGAATAATAGATCGAGAGTTTGGTTCAAGTTAATGTCCTTTTGGTTTCAGTTGGATGCGTGACTGCGAGTTCCGCCACCATTGCCTTCGCCTCTCCGCCTCACGTCTCTCATTTTCTTTTCTACTNAGGATGTACCGTCGTGCTCGTACTGCTTGTTGCCGTCGTGCCCATCTTTTGGATATCGTTGTGATTAGCTCTAGATGCCAAGTTGTGTCGGTCGTGATCTTTGCATTGCTGTGGCTAAGGTGAGTTCATAGCCCCCCTACTTTTACTTGTTTTAAACTGTTTTGGGGGAGAATACATGCTCGTTTTCAACTAAACTCAAGTTTGCTTATTTAGATACGTAAATTGTTCACTCAAGATCTGACTGTTTTGGTTGAAATATTTGATTCGGTTATTTGAATGCGCTATGTGGTGACTTGTTTATTTATGTGTTATGAGATTTGTGATTTTGGTTTATGAAACTGTTACATGAGCTGGCTAAGGACATATCTTATGTTGTTTACACTAAGGTTGTAGCGCGTCGCCATGGGGTGAGCCAACCTTGGGGTGTTATGTAAAGCATGTCGCATCCTTGCGAATGCAGAGCATGTCGCATCCATGCGAATGCAGGGCATGTCGTATCCTTACGAATGCATATTGAATTGATTATGGTGTTATGTAGAGCATGTCGTATCCTTGCGAATGTATAGCATGTCGCATCCTTGCGAATGCAGGGCATGTCGCATCCTTGCGAATGCCATTATATGAGATTATGTGATTGGACTATAGTGTGCACCTATAGGGAATTCTTTTGTGGTTTGACTTAGCCAGCGTAATAGGGTAAATTTGTGTGACTCTATAGGAGTATAGCATCTATGTGATTGATTATGGTTTATGTGGTTATTTGATTTGGAATTGTGATTTAGGCAGTGTAAGCCTACGTTAAGTTTAACTTGTTGAAAAGGATGATTTGAACTCGAAAATCTTTTTGGGTAAAGGGGAGTAATCCTGCACCCTGGTAAATATATTAACCAAAAAACTTTTAAGTACAATGGATATGGGTGAAGTCCCACATCTCAGCCCGTTACATAGGCCAAAAGCTTACATAACAAGATACTTCCTAATTTCTAAAAACTAGAAATCAAACCACAACTCAATGATAACAAGAACAACGAAATGAATTACTTCCTAGGGCCTTGAAGCTTGGTACCATACATGGCATTAAAAGCATCCAAATTACCGGGAAGATCATACACCTGGTTCGCATAATCATCATAGTCATCATACTCTTGTTCAAACTCTTGCCCCCCACCAAAAAGATTAGCAGACTCATCAAATGGGTTGGCAACCTCGTCTTCAGAATCAGACACCACAATTTTTCCCACCTTTGAAAATGGGTTTCCCCTCTTAGTGGCAGAGGTCGACGGGATAGGATGACCATTATCATCCACAAGAGTTGCTCTACCATCAATAAGTAACTTTTCAAGCTTTCCAATTTTTTCAACAATAGGAGTAGAACCCTTACTCAACTCTTCCTCATTAACTTCCATAGTATTACCTGTCTTATTAGACTCATCCTTATTAACTTCAATTGTACTAGCTGTCTTACTAGACTTATCCGCATTAACTTCCATTGAACTACCAGCATCCACATCCTTGTTGTTATCATTAGACGGAGTACCAAAAGCATCCGCATCATCAATATTAAGGGCATCAAATTGATTAGATGTAGAAATCTTCGTGCCACTCGTACTAGGCACATCAGAAGTCCTCTTCTTAGTGCCATCCACCTTCTTAGGTTCGGTTGAATTCTTCTTGGGTTGATACTGAAACTGCTTACCCACAACTGGTTTAGTAAACCCTCTATTACCCTGAGTTGTAGAACCACCTTGCTTACCTTTCTTTCTATTATTGACAGTCATGAAACCATCATTAACAGACTTAGTAGATTGAACTGAAGGTGCAACGACTTTAGGACAATCACTTAGAGTATGACCAAAGATCTTACAGTTATCACACCGAGGTGGTTTCCATTCGTACTCAACCCGAATCTTCTCAATAGTCGAACCCGAACCATCAAGTAATGGTATCTCAACAGTGAGGCTATCCCGCAACACCTCATCCGACTTCACTTCTATCATGCATCTAGCAAAACTACTACGGCCCCACGATTCCTTGCAGATTTGGCTTGTAAAAGCATCTAATCTTTTGGGCGGGCCAATCAGTGTGGCGAGAAGACTGAGGCCATCATCAGAAAACATAGCAAGGGGAACATCATGGAACTTGACCCACACCGGGATGTTAGTCAAATCCTCTTTAAGTAGATTTGTGTTCAAATTCCATGGTTTGAGAATAATAGGAACATTTCTGATCAACCAGGGACCGTTTTCAAGCACATCATCAACACCTTTCTTCGAAGTGAACTTAAAGAAGAAGAACCCCTTTGCATTCATCATTACCTTTTGCACACCAAACTTTGCCCATGCATTGCGTACATAGTAATCAACAACATGAAACGCAAGGCGTTGACCAAGGAAGTATCCGTAGAGAGTGTTCTCAAACCTCGTGTTCACCTCTTCCACTATTTTCATTGGAATTGAGAGGTCAACATCATCCTTCTTTTTGCTACATTCCAACCTCCGAAAATTAGACGCGTTTTTCTGAGGTTAATTAGAAGTAGCACCCGCGTAAGTAACAGACTTCACACCAGTACCACTAGAAGTATCAACCTTGGGATCATTAGGAACGCTCGAAGGAGGAGTATTTGTTGCATTAACGTCATTAGCAACAATCTCACTTTGAATTTTATCCATAGCTTCCTCAAAATTCTTATGCGCATTAGCAATCAATTGTTCCACATTAGGTTGAACAACATTCGCCTGAGTATCAACACCAACCCCCTCATCATTAGCAATTGATGCGGACTCATTAGTATGAACAGCCACATCATCAACATTAACACTAGGAACATTACCAACCTTCTTAGTATTGAAAAACCCTTTATTCATCTCTCTAACCCACGACCCGCAATAACAAAAATAATAACGACCAGATTGGTAAACCCTAACTAAAAAGTTAGGGTTTCAAGCGAACACCACCACAAATAACTAACCAACACCCATAATACTCGACATAATAATGATATAATATGATTCAAAGAGGATTATAAGGTTGCAAACCAACTTAGGAACAAGCGAATTAAAGCAGGGATCACAAACCCTCAAGTCGGTTTCAACAGAAAAAAAAACGATTCAATAAACCTCTAAAAGAAACGATAGAACAAAAAATCCAAAGAACAAGTGATTAAGCAACGAATTTGAGAAGATTAATGATAAACACGAATGCTAGATAATTACACCTTACAAATCGAAACAGGAAACACAAGATTCTGTTGGTTATTTTGAAGGATCGATGAAAGTGGTTTAGGGTTTCGGAGAATCGCCAAAACGAGAGTCGGTTTAGGGTTTTTTCTTTTTACATTTTGAACTCGAAAATCTTTTGGTTCAACTATATTGTTTTAAACTAAAACTCTATGGACTCACCAGCGTAAGCTGACCTTTAGCGTGTATTCTCACGTTTAAGGCGATAGCTCACTATTGGAAGGCGCTTGGTAAGGGGCATGGTCATAAGCGACTCTGATGAACATTTGGGACCGCTTTATTTATTTATGGGCCTATTTCCGCACTATACTTATATCATGTAAACCATATGCTTTTGGTAACAACTTTTATTTTAATAAATGAAATAAAAATCATTCTTTGTATCTTATGTTGTGATACCAATATAGTAGCACCCCAATGCATGTATGTTTTAGCTGGACCCGATTTTGGGGGTGTTACAAGCATGTTGTTTCTTAATCTCCAAACGAACAAATGGTGGTTTGAATGACCACATTAAAATATTGGTGACAACTTACCAACAAATTCTTAATCGTGGTTTTTCAACACTAACAAAAATTTATAAACGCCTATTGAATCCATGATCATGATTTTATGAGATTTCTGGTATAGATACGAACTCAAAACTTATAACGAGTTTAGTTTTAAACAAAAAGAAATCCACTCTCTCTATTGAGTTTTATGAGTCTTGTGCACTTGAATGCAATTAATAGATTGTTGACATATTGACATGAAACTAATATAATTGGGCTTTTCCTTATTAGTAAAGTTGATCGAGGCCGGAAAATAAGAATACAATCTAGAAGATCTGGTCGAATAGTAGAAGAATCTATGGATTTTTATACTAGATTGATCCTAAATCTATATTATTGTGTTAATATAAACTAATTTTCTTTAAAGATTTTAAATTTACAATCTCATGCATGCATACAATACATATTCAACAACCATCTAAACAATTATCAAAATTTACATATTCAACAACCATCTAAACAATTATCAAAATTTACATATTCAACAACCATCTAAACAATTGTCAAAATTTAAAACTTTATAACTTGAATGCTACCACTTGTTATAGACATAACACCACCACGCGAGTACCACTATTTCATTAACCACTTATGTTGGGTTGATTTAGTGTCTAATAGTTTTACCTAAATTTAAACATAAATCAGACTAAGTATAAAAGTATAAAAGACTCGCTGATAAAGAATCAATAATAAACTCTAGCAAGGTTCTAAAGACAATTTAAAAGAATCAAATACTACTTAAAGATGCATTCACTATTTGATGCAGTGTCAGACTTAGTGAATATGTGAACTATAAGTTGAAGATAGGGGTCATCACGAATCACACTACCATGATGAGATGATCGAATCAACTCCCTTTGAATATATCAAGTGATATCTCTAAGATATTTCGGCGGGACTTTTTCTATAAAGTAAAATGGTTGGATAAAGTAGCACTCTAAAAAGTCAAGTAAATACCGGTTGGTGAAAATGTTGTGAACAGTTTTCAACACTGTTCATTTAATAAGGGTTTGTTTCCTCCCAAGAAATTAAGCATTAAATCTGCAAGGTGTATTTGTCCATTGAATGTTTGGCATGTATAAAAGATCGTCATGTGATATCCTTGTACAACTATCTATATAAAGAGAATGTTGATCGAAGTAATTGATACTTCTTACAAATTAATATTTAAACATTTAAGTAAAGCATTTACTCTCAACATTGAACTATTACACTCCCTGTCACAAGCACCTGAGTTCACTTACCAACCGTAACTCTTATTGTAGTTTGTCTTTCAAATATTACAAATTGTCATTTCAAATTAAGTATGTATTCCGCAACACATTTTTGTAGTTTTCATTGATTCATTTCTAATAAAGAATTTATCATTCAAAAATAATTTAAATGTTTGTTATGTTAAAATATTTAAATTGCTTTACAGACACAAAAGTGTCTTGCAATTGTGTCTTAACGAGATATAACAAACACGCGTGTTGCACCGGGTATGAAAACATTTATTATATGTAGCACAAGTTGGGAGTTCCAGTTTCTTCTTACTCGCAACTTGAGAGGGAGTATAGAAGTGGTGTTGGTTAAACTACAAGGGCTAAATTATAAATATTATATAGTTACAAGACTAGTTTGTAAATAATTAGGAAAGTTGTTGTAATCAGGAGGGAAAAATAGTTAATCCTTCCATTTTAATTTAAATACTTTGTAACTGTTTCATTTCAACAGAATCCATCCATACAACACTAAATTCTCTTTAATATGTGTGTTTTCACAATGAGTTTTTCATCTTGTTATTCCAATTCACATAAAGCTTCTTAAATTATCATTGTAATAGCATTGTCTTATAATCAAAATATTTTAAACATAACTATTTTCCTAAATCTTTTATTTTGTGCTACATTGACCACCTGTATCTTTCTCTAGAGTGATAATGCTGATTTGTTTCATAATGTTTGTCCTTAGGCTAGGCGTTATGGTGATGGTCGACCACCTGGTGGTGCCACCAACCACTTGCCATCCCCATTACACATACTTCCCCACCGCGCACGAAGACCAATTTTTGCATAGATAGTGTTTAACACATTCGTTTAACACATAGATAGTGTTTAACACATTCGTTTAACACATCATTACAACAAACAAAACACAAAGTAAAAACAAATTAAACACTATCTATTAACACATTCGTTTATTGACTTTTCAACTCTCTTAATTAATGTTAGTTTTAAAACACCTTTAAAATGAAAATTTATGTTGTTATACATATTATACAAACTAATAAAACACATAAAGCTTGATCCAATTTATATGTAACAATTTGATGCTACATATGATTTTAAAACCCGGATTAGGCCAACGAATTCAACCAGTTTAATCAAGAACCGGGAGTCACCATCGGTTCGGCTAGCCAATAAAGGCCGTCCAAAGACAATCTGGAGAGGACCGGTTGGCACCGGTATTAACGGGTGAACCAGGATAAACTGTGACTGCTTTCTTCTTGTTTTTTTGGTTAATCAACATGTTATTGTTCTTTTGCTGAGGCCTGAACTTTAAGCATAGGGTACCTACCGCTTAATGTGTGGTTATCATGCTAATTTAGATAATGATGAGTAATGACACAAAATAAGTTCTAAAAAAATATATATAGTAATGACACAATAATGGTCCTGGTTGATCAGTTTAGCTTAAAAATTGGAGTGTCCAAACAAAAGCTAAGTGTTAAAAATAGCTACCAATCTTACTTTGGACCAAATAAAAAGCTTCCAAGTATGTCCTCTACCTACCATTCTTTGGTCATTTGCTTTTCATTGCTTACCTTTCATTCTTATGCTTAAAAAAAGGTTGAAAACACGAAGACCATTTGATGCAAATAATGGGTTTATTCCCTTCTATTTATACAAGCTTTTCTAGCCCTCACTACCCACAACTTTTTTTATAAAAAAATAAAAACCTCATTTACTTTATAGCTTCAATATATAATCAGTATTTCTCAGTTACTCGATTTTGATGGCTAGTTCGGACAAACATTCCACTTCAAACGATGGCTTGTTCACTTCTAGAGGTACATGTCAATATCTCTTGCTCTCTTCAAGCAAAAATAACTGCTGAGAATTTGAATTTTCGCTCGACTATATGTACCTTTTAAGTTGTGCAATTGTATGAGAAACCTTGTGCCAGCTAATGCAATATGTATCATATATAGAAATAAAATGTTCGCAATTTCAATACTTTTGACTTTGTGAGAAATATTATAGCGTTTTGCAGAAGACAATCTAGCCAAAGAATTGAACTTGAATTCTCAGAGGACTGAGAAAATCGTCTAATCGAAAGAATGATAGAT
>LBNU01016965.1:32262-43083 GCA_014162995.1 Artemisia annua | reverse complement strand
AAATAAGCACAAATAAGCAATCCCAAATCACTACAGACACACAGAACTGTAAGCAACTTCACAAGCAAATCCAACTTATCAAATAAGCTAGAAATCACAAAAAAAATACTGGAGTAGCAAGCTGGGTTGGTGAGCTTTCAAATGAGCCAAGGTTCAGAGCTTAAGGCTTACTAATGAGCTTATGGGAGGCTTGTGAAAATGGTGGTACACACTGACAAGGCAGTTTAGACAGCAAATTGGTACAAATTCAAAGTTACTTGCAGCCCTACCAAATAAGCTAGAAAATGAAAAATAAGCACTGATCTATCAAGATTGGTTGCTTGGCTTTATAAAAAGCCAAGAATCATGCACTGAGGTCCACTAATAAGCTCTATGGAAGCTTATGAACTTGGGTAAAAAGCTGTGACACAGGGGAGGTTTTTGAAAAACAAGCCACTTCAAGAGTGCTTTTTAATAAGCAAATGAAATCCAAACTGAGATTTTCTTTTTGAAATAGTTAAATGACCAACAAAACAACACAAAACAACAATTGGTTTGGATTTCCAAACTGTTTTGAATCCTATGGATCACTAAGAAAACTTGACCATTTTGCTGAGAATGCAATTTTGACTTTCTATGATTGTTGGGAATAAAGCTAACAGTTACCACTGATAGGCTTGTGGAAGACACAGCTGAAGAATGCATTGGCAGTGGAAACTCATTACCACTGCTAGTACATATAGTTACCACTGCTTATTAGATAACTGATGTATTCGTGTATAGATAAGTATAGAATAGATCTTGTGTATATTCTATTTTGATAGCTTAATACTTATCTTGTAAAGGACTCCTTGCTCTATAAAAGGAGATCCTAGGTCATTGTTTAATATACGTATAACGAATTACTCTAGAGAGCTTCAAGGTGTAACCCTAGTGATAGTAAATACAAAAAGAATCTTCCTCCACCCTTAGACCTAGATTAGAGTAGCCTTTAGCCTAACGAACACTATTCCCTGTGAGAGAACGATCAATCCCCCGGTACTTGCCACTTCACTATACTACATCGGTCAGGTACACTGCCTGGTGGGGATTGCAAGCTTCTCGAGATCCCTCGAGAGGTAAAACGTAGTGCGTGTTGCAATCCACGCGCATCATACCCTAATTGTCTAGAAGGGGACAATATCTGAATACTTCCATCACATAAAGTTATGAAATATAGGTATTTGTGTTAGTCATCTAAAGCGGAAGGAATTGAAGGGATAATGTTAATGAATCGGAGAGGAAAAAGGGGGTAATCTGACTTTGTCACATAAAGTAAAGAGTCTTCATTTTTTTTTTAATTGCTATATCATTTTGCATTATCATGGTCATAGCATCATGTTCAGTAATCTCTAAGTTACTTTTTGATGTATGCACAATGATGATTTTACTGAGAAACCTTCTTTCTATTTCTGCAGGAAGGTTGGAGCCTTGCTGAGCTTTTTAATGTTCGCTGTGTGGTAGCAGCTCCTTACGTTGTTCCTTATAGGTAGAGTTGACATTTATTCATCGATACAATTTCATGTGACTTTTTTTACAATTTATTTAGCCACCTGGTGCAGTGCTCCTTCTTCTTTTGAACGAAAATTTAGTAAACAGCTTCCACTTTTGTACGACTTTCTTCAAGAAGCTTCAAGTGATAAGGTAAATCTCATTTCATTCACTTTATGCATGTCTTTTTTACTTAAAATAGTTTGCTTGTCTCTTTATTTTGTTTGTCTTAAAGTGTGACGTCCAACTCATTTGCAGTTTTGCTTTATATACAGTTTAATTGATCTTAAACTGGTATCTTTAGTATCTATCAACAGTTAATTTCCTTAAATACGCAGTTTAACTTTTCTTTTTAAGAAAAACTGACTCTAAAAACATAACCTATGACCTAAATTAATTTATTCAATGTAGATCCTTAATAAGATCATGCAAACATTTTGAATCACTTGTGTAGGATGTTTTCACAGGCTGGGCATTAAAGTTTTCGAACCAATTAATCATTCGTTAATGTCCCGGTTTTATAATTTAGTTGATGCATAGAACTTCACTAACAGAATTATGATATTTGAATTTGGCTTAATAGATTTGTTGGAAAGATGTTATGCATTGGATGTGGCCTCTTTTTACCGAGGACTGGGGAACATGGAGAGCTACTGAGTTACAGCTGTGTCCGTTGCCTTACACCGTATGACCTAATCTCCAATGATTTCCTTCCTTTGCAGTATTAAAAAAAGTCTAGTATCACAAAATCTAAACCAAGTTTTTAGTTCCTTGTCATCTACTAGAATATAAATATTGCCTATAGCTTTATCTAAAGGTGGAAATTTCAGTTCCTTTACTTATGATTGGCATGTTTTGGTTTGTGCATTATCTCAAATAGGATTAATAGAAAAAAAGGTATCTAAAAGGGAAACGGGGAAAATGGGGTCAAATCGGTTGAACTTTCCCCAAAGTGGTAATTTATCTTGTTATTGTAATTATAATTAACACATTACATACATAATGAGTGGTCAAATTAGTGTCGTAAATTAACTCAATCTGACCCAGTCTGTTACAATCCGAACTGGAAAGGACCTGTTACCCAACCTGCTCATCTGGCCACCTCTAGCTTTATCATTTGCAATGTATGTTGCCTGTAATTTGGCTGTTGACTAAAGTCATCCTATTGACTCTTTATGCATCCAGGATCCAGTCACAAGTAATCCAGTGTGGCACAGTAGGCCTTCATCTCCTTTACTACTGTAAGATCAATACCAGTGTGCCAGTTTATATAAGGTCAACTTCATGTACATTCTATGTAGAAATCTTAAAATGTGAGATGGTTTACAGTAACTGATATTACGTAAAAAAAAATGTTGCATAATCGAAACTGCTGCATAATCGAAACTGTCATCTTAAGGTATCATGGTAAAGGTACCTACTACCTAGTATTTTATCATGTTCAGTTTTTGGTGTGGGAAAAGAATCAAATTTGTATACTGTTACTACCACATTTCATCTCTTCGTGCTCGTTATCTAATAAATGTTAGAACACGTATGGTTTCTTATGCTATTTTTCATCAATTGACATTAACAGGTATGGTTTCAGCAAAGAAGTTGTAGAATGCCCTGGTATGGTACACTCTCTTGATGAAACTTCTTGTTGCGAAATTACAATGTGTTATGACTCACATCATGCCAGAGTTACAATATTAGTTAAAATGTACATATTAGACTATGAAATTATGCACCTTTCTCAAATTGAGATTATAACTACAATACTGTAAATTTCTTTTTGGAAAACTTTTATTGTAATGACAGGACACTAGTTACAGGTTAAGAAAATAAGTGTTTTAGTGCTCTACTTTTCATTGTTTTGTAATGTCTACTGTGCCAGGTTATTGGCCGTCAAGTGTTCATGTTTGTGGCTTCTGGACTCTTCCTATGGAGTGGCAGTTCTCTTGCAAACAATGTGCAGAAGTTACAGTCTTGACCTCTTCAGAGAATTGGAACATGAAAGCTGAATTGTGCTCATCTCACACTGAACTGCAGAAATTTTTAAATGCTTCAGCATCACTGCCACCTGTATTCATTGGTTTGAGCTCTATTGGAAGGTAAGTTTTTAATTCACACATCAGGATTTAGACTTCAGAGTTTTGCAAATCGTGCATCCTTATATAGTATAGTTTGTCATCCACTATTAGAGGTAGCAATTTCTACCGTTTACCCGTAAATGTGTTGATTTATGTTATATGTTATCTCTGATGGGTCAAAAGGAGCACGTTAAGGATTTCACTATAAAGGAATGGGTCAAATGGGTTTAAAAGTTTTAAACTCACAGTCACCTCAGGTGCATTTTGAATGCATGAAATCTCAACAAACTGCTTTAAATCAGTTTTCTTAGATAGCCAATATTGTGCACAACTTTCTTTTTGAGCTAGACGTGGCCAACTGGACTGGTCAGTCGGGTTGCTTAACTGGTCATATCTGGTCTGGGTTAATAAACATACCTTTTTAGTATTGGTTAGACCCAGCAACCCACAAACATTTTTTTATCCATGTTGATTTTTGGGTAGCAATTTTTTGCGTTAATTATGTGACAACTGGCAAAATAGGGAGCTATTTAAAAACCCGCATTACTTTAAATTTAATGACTTTGAAATAATTATAAGTCTATTCGCGATAAGTTGTAAACTTTAAATCGTGATTTCTAAAATTTGTGGTTTCTATGGAATTCGTTTTGGGATTTTAAATTATATGGAATATATTTGGTGATTTATTGGTGAGATTATTTTTAAGCACTACGTTGACTCCGGCACTAGTATAACCTAACGAATTTAAATGTTTTGAACGTATGGTTTGGTTTACGTATGTACTGAGCGTATTATGGGATTTTAAAATTTATGAGATCGGTCTGAGACTGTCGAGATACTTTGAAAGGATTTCGAGTTTGGCCTTACATTTTATAACATGCCACCATTTCCTATACTAGTTTTATTATTTTTACTATTATTAGACAAAAAAAAATACATAAAATCGTCCTTGTGGACCGGCCACCCACA
This sequence comes from Artemisia annua, assembly GCA_014162995.1. NCBI lineage: Eukaryota > Viridiplantae > Streptophyta > Magnoliopsida > Asterales > Asteraceae > Artemisia > Artemisia annua. Next base: position 38,533 of record LBNU01016965.1, on the reverse strand, counting down.
CACACAAACAAACACCCACACACACACCTATAACTCTCTCTCTCTCTCTCACCATCTTCATCCCCTTCAACCCAAAACCCTAGCCGCCCCATTTTCCGGCAACCACCGTCACACCGCCGCCCCTACAACCAAACCAACACCACCATCTTAACCCCCTCTTCACGATCTATCTATTGGTATAACTCACGCGCCCTAATTCGTCCCATTTGACCTCGTTATAAACCAAACGCGCCTATTTTTCATGTTTGATCGAGCTCTCGTGTTCTTTTCTTGTGTTTTCGAAGGTAAGAATGAGTCACCTCGTGGTTGTGACTCGGTTTTGGCAAAAGACGTGACTTAGGGTCACGAGTTTTATGGTTTTGTTGTTGGGTTTCGATTAAAAACGAGTTATACTAGTGGGTTTTGGATAATATGTAATGTTTTAATGAGTTTGGTATCCGGGTTCACGTTTTGGAGGTGGTCGACGTCGGCTTGTGTCATTTTCGGATTATTTTGGTCCTCGTGATTCTTGGTTGTTGATTGAGGGTGTTTGGATTATAGTTTGGTTGATGTTTTGTTGGTACCGTGACCCTTGTGGCTCGGTTTGGTTTTGGTTCGAGCTCGGATTGAGCTAGCCGAGACCCTAGAGGTCTCGGGTGGGGCCCACGAGGCTTGTGTTGCAGCCGAGACTCCGATGAGTCTCTTGACTCGGGGTTTGACTTGGTAAATCAACCCGGAGAGTATATATGTTCTAGTTGTTAATATTATTGTTGTTGTTGATTTTGTTTGTGGCCGAAAGGAGTAATAAGGGGACCGAGACCCTCGTGGTCTCGGCAATGGTTGATACGGCATTAGAATGACGGAGATAGGATTAGTTGGGTACCGTAGTCGGACCTGGAACTTGTAGTTTGTTTGAGTGGATTGGTTTTGGAATTTAACGGGGATTATTGTTGATGATATAATTGGACATGTGGACTTTGAGCGACGTCGAGGTCACCTTGACTTTTTAGTCAATGATTGATTTCGACAACCGCCTTAACATTGGATTTGGACAATGGACCGAGAGTGATGACTCGGACTTGTGACTTACATATTTTATAACTCGAACAAAGTATAAAAACTCTTAGTAACTTATATATCAATATAAACATTCGTTATGTATATACATATATATATATATAAACGTGTAAACGTGAGTATATATAAATATATATGTACGAATGTGTATATAATAAATAAGAAATCACGAGAACGAAAGTAATAAAGTTAACGATAAGTATTAGACTATTAATTTAGTATAATATTGTCGGAAACCTTATTATACTTCTATCATATAAAGTAAATAAACGAGTTAATAAGCGATTGTTTTGCGAAATATTAATGAGCATTTGGAAATAAAATGAGACGTTGCGAGTTATAAGATATTTGAGGGCACTTAAATCCAAGTTCGCCCATTTTATTTCGTTAAATATTTATGTTTGTCACGGATGTGTAGCGCTAATACACCCGATCTAAATAACTATTTAACTTATTTAGTCGACGGATTAAATAGGACTTACATAGTTATATAGGAAGGGTTATTATCGGATATTATATCCTACGACGCCTTAGGTCGTGGTAGGAGTTTGGGGATAATAAGTCGATAAATAATTTATGAAGTTTATCGAGTTGACGAATTCGATAAGTTTCGGAAATCTATTTATGAAACTTAAGTAGACCCAAAAGCTTACCATGTAGTACATTATGTGCTATGTGTTTTAGGTACTTTGGGTGTAATCTTGGAATAATATGTTAGGTAAATAAATTATGGAAGGGTATCATGTCGACGGATTTGGTAGACTTCGGTAATTTATTTAAATAATATATTAGGCCAATATTAAACCCGTAGAGGTTATCGTCATATCTTTTAGTTGTGACTTCCTATTTGAGTTGTGTCGACCCTACACCCGCATGGATACCAAACACCAACTCGATACTAACGATACGAGAAATGGATTTTTGGAAAGTAAAAATGGATACGTTCGGGATTGGGAATATTTGATTTTGAGGAAATGATCCTGAAACGAGTTTATATTGTTAGGAAGTGCCGAGTCCGTAGTTGCTGTCTTTTGAGTTGTGATACATCTTACCACTACCGATTTCTTTTGCTGATTTCTGGACTTGAGGTGAGTCATAGCCCCACTTTTACTCTTGAACTTTGTTTTCAATACTTGGGGTGAGAAACGTGCAAATTGTTTTATGTGGACTATTATCGCTTTTTCTTTCTTTTAAAACTTGCTATGCGATAGAACTAGAGAGCGAGGCCTAGACTAGATCTAGGTAAGCTGAGGCATGTCGTATCCTTACGCATGTGGGTATGTCGTATCCTTACGCATACAGATAAATTTTGATTTGGTGAATCCCTAAAGTCGTAGCATGGCTCCTTTAGGATGATATAATTGGTGAATCCCTAAGGTCGTAGCATGGCTCCCTTAGGATGATATTATTTTTGGCTATAGTGTGCACCTATAGGGTTATGATGGTACGGAGGTTATCCGTGTGATTATGATGGAGCGGAGGTTATCCGCAGGTTTGTTTTGAGGCCTAGTCTAGCTAGCAAGCGTTTTGCGTATATGTCCACTTGATTTGATTATGAATTTAAACCTATGATCTCACCAGCGAAAGCTGACTTTTAGCGCGTTTTCTCAGGTAATTAAGATTGATGGGAGATGCATGCTTGGAAGGCTTGGCACGGCAATCTGGATTAAGGATCTATTTTCTAATAACTCTGATATGTATTTGGGGACCTACTTTTATTTCTTTTGGGCCTTACTTTGGTAAACCGGGATGAATGTAAACTTTAAAACCCCGTTTGGATGTGTTTTTATTTATGTTTACTTTATCTCGTTCTATTATGACTTGTGTTGGATACCAATCCCCGTAGCACCCCGAAAGCTTGAATAGTCTTCCGCTGTACCAAATTTTGGGGGTGTTACAAATTATTATTAAAAAAGCGAAATAAGTTGCAATATTCTAAATTTTTGAATTAATAATTTAAGAGGTTATATACTTATAATTAAAAAGTATACTTTAGGTGACGTTCAAAATGTATGACCTGCTCTCCATTGAGGTGTCTTTTTTTTCCCCTAATCTGATCAACCCAAATCTACCTGTTCAAAACTGAATGGGTCGAAATTTCCATCTCTTTTCAAAAGCCCTTGCATAATCTGTTCAATTTTGGTTTTCATTAGAGTTATCGAATTTGACCCATTAAGTTATGAATGGGTCGATTTAGGTTGTACTTTATTACAAACAGTTCAAATCAATAAACTTAGCTAAAAGGGAGACCAGCCAAATCCACAATTTCCTAAGTTATTTTATTCAAAGATTTCAATTATTATCGTAATTACGTTACTCATCTCATCTGCAGCATGGGCTTTATGAGAAAACCACAGTTGCTTCTTCGTGTTCTTCAAAGTGTTATAGAGCTAAGCAGTTACCATTTTATCCTTTTCTCATCGGGATATGGACCTCTGGATGCTGCAACAAGAATACTTGCCACAGAAACATCATTTTGCTCAGAAAAAGGAGAACCTATTATGAATGGAATTTCTCTTTTTAGTGATTGGCTTTTCTGTTTTTCAGGGTAAACACTTTTATGTCCATTATCTTCTGGAATCTTATTGTTAAGTATAATATTAATTCTTAAATTGAGCAAACTGGAGTGTGCCCAAGCTGTTGATAAGCTTCCCGTGCAAGTAAAATGAAAAAAGGTTAAATATGAACAATTACAAACTACAGGGGTAAAAATGAAACTTTTACAAAATTGAAATGAAAAGAAAATTAAATTAAAAGAAAATTATTTTTTTGATTATTTTAATATTTAAATATTAATTAATTACTAAAACTATTTAAAAAGTTAATTAAAACTAATTAAAGTTAAATCTAAAAATGATTAAGATTACAAAATTACACTAAAAATTGCAAAATTAATTTCTAAAAATCTAAAATGAGTTAAAAGAAATATAAAAATTGAAAATAAATATTTTTGTCTTTTTGTGGATCTTTTATTAATTAATTACTAAACTATTATATAAAGGTTATTTAAACTAGATTAAATAATAAAATTAGAAAATTAAAAGAGAAAATTACAAATCCAATTTTTACAGATTCTAAATAATGTATACAAGCTAGAAAAATTATAAAAATGGATCTGAGATTAAATTTTAATACTTAAACTATTTTCTTTTTGGTTTTTCAAATAAAACTGTTTTAATTAAAATTAAATCTAAAAATTACCAAATGAATAGTAGAAATTATAAGAAAATTACCAGAGGTGCTAAATATTATTTGGAACTTAGGAAAAATATAAAAATATACTACTTTTTAACAAAAATTATTAAAACTATTTAATTTACTAATATTAACTAATTATTAATTAAACTGTTTTTAATTCTAATAAATACTAAATGAAAAAGGAAAATTCTAAGAAAATTTATACAAATACTTTAAGATAGTAGGAATTTAAGAAAATTAAGAAAAACAGGATAGTACTTAATAAAAATTTAAAAAGAAAAATAAAAATCTAAATTATATTAAATAGAAACTATCACTTTTCTTAAAAAGTGATGATTTTTGGAATTTTCTTTTTGGAACTTGTTTACACACTGAAAATGAATACTTTTTGTGAAAACAATTACTTTTGGTTCTCAAAAATAAGCACTATGGAGTGCTTAAGGGCTTAACAGTTTGACTTTGGTCAAACAAGCTTTGCAAAAGCTTGTAATAAGCAATACAGTGAATACAAAGGATAGAAAAAGTTACAAACAACTTAAAGGAACCTAAATGAACTTGAAAAAACAAGAATCTAAGACAAAATAAGAAAATAAGCACAAATAAGCAATCCCAAATCACTACAGACACACAGAACTGTAAGCAACTTCACAAGCAAATCCAACTTATCAAATAAGCTAGAAATCACAAAACAAATACTGGAGTAGCAAGCTGGGTTGGTGAGCTTTCAAATGAGCCAAGGTTCAGAGCTTAAGGCTTACTAATGAGCTTATGGGAGGCTTGTGAAAATGGTGGTACACACTGACAAGGCAGTTTAGACAGCAAATTGGTACAAATTCAAAGTTACTTGCAGCCCTACCAAATAAGCTAGAAAATGAAAAATAAGCACTGATCTATCAAGATTGGTTGCTTGGCTTTCCAAAAAGCCAAGAATTATGCACTGAGGTCCACTAATAAGATCTATGGAAGCTTATGAACTTGGGTAAAAAGCTGTGACACAGGGGAGGTTTTTGAAAAACAAGCCACTTCAAGAGTGCTTTTTAATAAGCAAATGAAATCCAAACTGAGATTTTCTTTTTGAAATAGTTAAATGACCAACAAAACAACACAAAACAACAATTGGTTTGGATTTCCAAACTGTTTTGAATCCTATGGATCACTAAGAAAACTTGACCATTTTGCTGAGAATGCAATTTTGACTTTCTATGATTATAAACAAACTTTGACTTTGGTGAGATTTGATTGAGTCTTATTGACTGAAAATGGTTTACTAAGCCACAAGAAGATGAATTTGAACAACCTTAGCAACTTATGAACTAATTTGATGAATTTGGACTTAGAAATTCTTGACAGATTACAAGACAAATGAAATCAAAAGGCAAATTGACTTTTTTACACAAGACCACTGGTTTTTATGGTTGATTTGATCTAATATTATCCTAAGTGACATGTACCAACAGAGAACAACAACAAACAAGTACAATAACACACTAATGACAGCAAAACCAAACACCTTTTTTACTGAACTAGTTATTGATTCTCAAAAGGTTTCGCTGTTTTAATCCACAAACTTGGTTCCAAATGATTAATTATGCCAACTTAGACTGATTTGAGCACAAAAACACAGAGAATGACAGCAATTACACATGGTGATCACTAATTCTATTTTGACAGTGAAAATGATGTTTGATCACACAGATTAATTTACCAATTAAGGACTTGATTTCTAGCTATATTATGACGAAAATACACAAAATAAGCACAAAGGACACAGAGATAAGCAATGATAAGAACTTATACAGCAAAATGAAAATTACACTAAAAATTGGAATTTTTGAAATTTGAAAGTGGAAAACCTTAGCTCTAGCTTAACTAGAGTTTCTTTATGCTCAACAAGCTCCAGTTTATTCAGAGAATAAGCTGGCAAAGTCCATCTTGCCCCTCCATTGAAGGCAACTTCCAAAGCTTTCCACAGTCAATGCAAAGGTACCCTGTATTTGTTTTGTTTTCTGAATTTTTT
>LBNU01016963.1:0-28118 GCA_014162995.1 Artemisia annua | reverse complement strand
CTTTTGTTCAGCAGCCTGGCGGATTCGGCGGGCACCCTCACAAGCGGTTCCGCCCGTGTACCTCCGAAGTTTCCGCCGGTCTGACCAGAAAACTGCTTGCTATAAATTCACCAAAACCAACCCATGGTCACATTCAACTTATTACTAGTTCAAAATTATACTGTGTAAAGAAATCCCTTACTAGAATAGTCAAAACACAATCTTACTATAAATGATATATTGAGTTGTTTTGACACAAAACTTTTATAACATGTGATGTGACACCTTTCTTTCTTTATTAAGAAATATGAAAATGTTAAGTCTAATGTGAAATGTTAATGTAGCAAGAAAAGATTAGTTATGTAAGACTTGAACTAAAATCATGTTTTACTAAACACTAAAGTTTACATTTTGTCGTTAACAAAACTTAGCAAAGATCGTAAAATATAAATAACGTTTTTAGGCGATATTTGTATTAACAGATTACGTATTGTATTTTAAATTTCACGTCGTATCGTAATTTGTATTTTTATTTTAACATGTGTGTTTTTTTTGGAGGTATTTATATGAAGTAGAATAAAATGCGGAAGGATATTTATATCTCCGTCATTCATTTCATTCTGCTTCATTATAACTATCCTTAAAAAAAATCCCGTATGTGTTTTCAGTTTGGTGTTGTAATGTTAAATTTCGTATTGTAACTTTTATGTTTAAATAAATGAATATACTTTTAAATTTTTACATCAGTTTCAAATTAAAGAATTTACTTTTAATTTTTTTTGCGTAGTTTCAAATTTTGAATTTGAAATGCTCCAACGGCTATTTTGCCCATATAAATACCCAGTTACGATCATGCTTTTGTCACACAGCTTCTTACCAAACGTTCTCAAGTATCATTCATTTTCACACAAACACTGTGGCTAATGAACCAACCAAGGTGCCAAAGTCTATCCTTAGCCGACTACGCACCGAACAAGAAAAAGAATTCAAGCTGATTAACAATTTGTTAGATGAGATAACTCATATTATGTGCCAGATGCATGATAGTGGTGAAGAGCTCGAAAGGTTGCGTGAGCTGCCTTAAGACCACCAGTTATCAGCTTCGGTCTACAAGCTCTGTTAATGACCGATGAAATAGATATTCGTCTCTCAATCGCCTTGAAGGACCTTAGGGAACAAGTGCTGCAAGTCTTGAATCAGAAGACAGATCTCATCAACTATTACAGTTCATTATAAAATCTTAATGAGAACCATTGGATGATTTGTGTTTCGTATCGTATCGTCATTTGTGTTTTAAATTTCAAATCGTAGTTTGCTGCAATTTTTTTCTTATTGTATTTTCTTTTCGTATTGTAATTTTATTTTAATGAAGTGGTGTTCTAGTTTTAAGAAAACCTGTAGGTTTTTAATTTTGTACATTTACATTTACGTTCATGTTTACGTTTTTAGTTTATAAATATAAAGTATTTAATTAAATAAAAAAAATGGGATTGAATTCATTGAAATGTGAGAGAGGGTAACCAAAACAAATGCATGGTGAATGGGAGTGAGTGGAAGTGATAGAAGAGGGAAAACTAAAGTGACGGTGAGTGACTCACTCACCACCACTTTTAGTATTATGGCAAAACTTAACCTGCTACATACATATTGTTCATGTGATGTTGAGATATATTGTGCTAGACGCCCATATTTATAATTGAGAAAATTCCAAAAGTAGCTCGGGTGCCCAGCGGCACTCCCTTTTCTAGACCAAAAAAAAGTTCTCCAGATAGACCAGGGCGACTTTGAAATTGAGCAACTCCGTTAGATTTGTGACATGTGTCCCATGTAGTTTTGTTTTGTCTTTACTATATCACCTCTTATACCTAACCCTATATCCAAAAACTTTATTATAAGACGAGCACCCCCCTTTGTTATGAATTGACATAGGGGTTTTGTTCGGATAGGTGTTAGGAAGGCTCGATTACAATAGTTTCGTTGTTTAATCCAATGAAAATGCAAAATTGATTTCTAGGGTTTATATCAAGAAATTGGGTATTTAAGTTTTAGTGATTGTTTATATTAATTGATTGAGGAGATTTGTTTGGAAATCAGTTACAAATACTCTACCATGTTCAATTTCATCTAAAACAATTCCATAAATTGTTAATTTAATAACTAGGGTTTCGAATAAACATATGATAAATCATGAGTTTTTGTTGTTGTGTGTTAAGATTGATAAGGGGTTATGCACAGATTAGTAGTATAAACGCTCATTCATGTTTAATTTGTTGATAACAATTTTCTTGGTCGAATCTTGATATGGGTGGCGTTGGGGTGATGGTTTGGTGGTGGTCGGAGGTTGGTGGCGGTGATGGCCGGTGGTGGTGGTTAGTGGTAGTCGTCGGAGAAGGTAAAGTGGTTTGGTATTGAGATGATGAAGAAGATATGTCATTTATAATAAAACATAGTAAATATAAAACAGTACTACATGAGATACATGTCATAAATTTTACGGAGTCGCCCAATTTCAAAATGGCCTTGGTATATTTGGAGATTTTATTTTATTTTATTTTTTATTATTAATTTTTTATGTCGTTGTCTAGAAAAGTGAGTGCCACCCCGGCTACTCTCAAAATTAGCTCTTTATAATTCATTTACCAAGTGAGAAGTAGTATGGTCAAAAGGGGGTGCCTTGTGATTTAGTTGCTTACCAAATTGGTCCTGCTTACCAAATTGGTGCTACTTGTTTAATTGTAGAAAGATCAACCTGTTGCTACTTGATTAATTATATGACTTATGGGCTATTTAAAATGGGTTTCTGAATGAATGAATAAAAATTTAGTGCCTTGATTAACAATCGTTTGGAAACCATGATATAGGGTATAAACTATAGTAAAGGAGGTTGTTTGTGTTGGTGTGAACAGAAAAAGAAAAGAAAAAGAAAAGAAGATGGTGGCCTGCTCTTGCTTATGTTTTGATCAAAATCAAACGCCTGGATTTCCACTTATTATTTTCCATGTGATTCTAACTGTATGTACATTCTAGACTCAATTGCTAAAGAAATATAAAACTGTATACTGTATATCACAAGAAGTTGCTGTAACTTTGACTTGTTATAGAATATGGATAGTTGAACATATATTAGTAGTAGACTAGTAGTGCGCGCATACAACCATGTGGATTATATGAGGTTTTAATTAGAAACAAGTTCACTCTCGCTTCTAATTAAAAAGACCAAATATTGAGCTCATTTTAATATGTCAAGTTTTTCTTTCAACTGGATTTCTTATAAGCATAGAAATTGCTCCATTGTTTTACTGTAGTTGAGTGGTTTGATCACTCTTTTAATGCTCTTCCAACCTCCTTGTAAATGTAAATGTTTTCTTTTGCTCTTAGTTTCTTGCTACAATGCTAATCCAAATTGCCATTAATTAAAACCATGCAATTAGAAACTTTTTTAACAAATCCATTTTTAGGCCAATGTAAATTCACAAGGTGTAGATAGTTGAGAAGATACAAAACACTTGCAATAAGAACCAGATGGTGACGATTCAACGTTATGCTTGAAATTTAAATGTGGTGATGTCTCACCTCATCGGCAAAGAACATGGATATATTGATTATCAGTTGTAACATACATATCAAATAGGATTGAGATTCTCGTGTTAATGTCATCTTACCTTTTTATATTGTCTTCAGAATCCTGTGATCTAGCTTTATCAGCTTGAAAAATAATTCACATTAAATTATAATGGAAAAAAGAAGCTCCCACTATGAACAATGTTCGGTGATACTAATTATAAGAGATGAGGTTCTTGTATACGGCCTTTACTTCTGCAAACAATTAGGCACTCACTCATCGAGCATTCTGCCTGACCTTTATCATTCGTTTGAGGGTTGCTAACCAGAAACTACACTCGTCCCAGTAATTGGTGGTAAGATCCCCCTGTAGAATCACAAGAATAACATTTAATGACTTTGAGTACCTTCATTTTGAGTGGCACGAATAACTTTGAGTACCGGTGGAAAACTGGGTGGTTTGGGTAATTTTTAGGCATAGGGTTGCCGGCCTGGCAGAGTTTGGTTGGTACAAAAAACTTGTTGTAAAAACTTCAATTATATACATAAGATATATTTCCGGGCATTACAGCATTATATACAAAGGGTTAAGTTCTTTATATAATTAATACAGTCTGATATATATTGATTTAGAATTCAAATTTTTTGCCTACAGTTGAAACATAACCCAAATCGGCCCTTACATAAGTAAATGGGTCAAAATTACAAGCACTAAATTTGTGAGTCAAACGATAGTACCTGGATCTTGAGGGCAGTAGGGAAGTCACAATGATCCAATGCTTGACAGAGCTGAACAAGCTTTTCAGCAGCAGTTTCAGAAATATCACCATTGTTTAATTTAGCAAACAAAGCACCTATTTTCTTAGAGTTGTCATCGATCTCCCTCCTCTTAGCTCCAACTGAATGGGAACCTCCCAGGGCTTCTGATGTCTCATTACAGAGTCTCGTCAATGTTTCAATAACCGTCCTTTTTTGGGCTGGAACACAAGAAAACATAAAGAAGTTTTTATTAGCCAAGGTCCAAACCATGGTGTTGGGGTTAAAATGGACTCTTAATTATTTCCATGGAAATTCGAAAGCAGAAAAGATGAATATAGGTCTCGAGGAGATCCATCTCAATAAAGTGTTCAACACCAATACACATATTTACAACTCATTCATCACGATACAACCTCATATACATTTACTACTCATTCATTCATCTCCAGATCATTTACTACTCATTTACTGGAAAACTTGTGTTAATTACGATTATGTAAATATGACAACGATGATCCAAATCTTTGAAATAAATGTTTTAGAAGGTTGTATGCACTAAAAAAAAAGTAGTCCCCGCGCTATTCAACATATGTTTCCCTTCCCCTTTATGCTAAATTTTTATGTTTGACCAGTTTAAGATAAAATACAAACTGCCATTTCTAACAAGGATGGATGCAAGGGAAGAAAAGTAACAACTATATACCAGGGACGTTTGACACGTCAGCTGTCTGTAATGTTGGAGAGGCTGCAGAAGGTGCTGGAGGTGTGGGTGTCACATCCTGTGGTAACCATGGGCATGAGCAGGGGCATCTGGTAGGAACCAATGGAGGTGGGACAGGCCAAGGAGAAACAGGCCCTGGTGATCAACACATAAACTACTTAAATGACAATGTAAAGAGAAAAAAAAGTCAAATAATAGTTGAATATAAATATGACCCAATGTTTAATAAAGCACTACCTAGTTCAGATAAGAGAGCTATCCGATCTCTTAAGATCACAAGCTCAGGAGACGCATTTTCGGTGTCCACTAGCTTCAAATATTCCATAGCTGTTGATAGAAGTCCTGTACTTGCTAATATCTCAGCATATTTCTCAATAAGGCTACATAAAGAAGCACTTAATCTCTGTTGTCGCATTGCTAGAGCAAGGACCATAGTTTTCTCCATCAAATCCTGTACAACATTTAAAGTCAATTCACCATAAAATAACATGTTTGTTTTTCTTTTACTTCAATATAGTTTCCAGTTACCATTTATTTACATTAGAAACCTATTTCTGGTTATACGAGAAAAAAAGTAGTGAAGACAAGAAGAGCTAGCATCGCTTACCTGAAGAAGATCCACACAGGATTTACCCTCATGCCCAACTGTAACCTTCTTTGACCACATTTCTACAGTTCTATCGATGTTTCCGGAACATATATAACAAAGACTCGCTGCTAATGTATTACCAGCAGTTACAAGTCTAGAAGCAAGGGTTTCACATAGTGAAGTCCATTCATCCTCCTGTGAGAACTGCCATTAGAGGGTAAAAAGAATTATCATCATCAGTTATGGTAATACAGTAAGCAACTGTCCTAACAGACAAATAAGATAATGACCACACTTTTCAAAAGCATAGAATCAGATTATCCATCTTTCTGTCATCCAACAATAAGAATGTATTTGAACAAAATAATATCTTTGCTTTTCAGAATAAACGTGTTATTATATTCATTACTTTAAATATAACATGAACTGTAAGTCATCAGTCATAGGTTTTGCAACTTACTGTGCAAATGAGAGCAAGAGTTTCTTTCCAAGATTTCAGGGGCCTGATAATTACTAGGCTAGCAAGGTCATTATTTACCATTGCAGCTACAACCTGTATATCAGGAAATGATACGAATGAGAAACTTAAGCACTAAAATGGTGAGAACTAAAAATCCATAACATAAAAAACAAACATAGGTAAACAAATCCTGTCAGTATATTAAACTAGATTAAGGGGGTGTTTGGATGTGCTATGTGAAACTGACAATCTGATTATGGCCATTAGTTTCTAGTGCTCGGATGAAGTGGTGCTGATTGTGATTATCTGATTATTTAGTGGTTATTTAACCAGTCTTGGATACTTGGTTCTTACCAACTGCGACAAAACTGATTATTCAGGTGTACCTAATTTCCTTTTTTCTTTCTGAACGTCCGAAATTTTATGAGAAACCAACTAGTGAGGAGCTAGGAAATGCAATTCTCCTCGTTATACCCATTTGTACATAAAAATGATAAAGAATTGATAGTTTTTTTTAAGTGTATCAGTAAAAAAATCTAAAAAATATACATGCTTTAATATATTTCGAAATGCCCTTGTAATAATTTGATCTTATTAATACAACATGAAAAAGCTGAAGCACATCCAAAAAACTCTTAAGATTATCAACTTCTGATTCAATAGCACATGTTTCAAAATGCACATCCAACCACTAATATAAGTATAAACAAAGAGAAAAGTAGAAGAGGAAGAAAAACATGCCTTTAAGTAGGGAGATGATTTTTTTTTAAGGTATTGATCACGTGTGCTCTCCCACAGTGAATCACCACCAATCTGTGCAATAACTAAAGCATCTGCCATCTTATTTGCGGCAATGCATTGAGCAACAGCTCCCTTGTAATCCCCAACAACCAATGCACGTTGAATAGCATCATCAAAGAAAGAATCATCATTTCCATTTTGCAAATCATGCTCCGCTATTGGCTCTTCCAGGACTGGAGCAGTTTCCTCGGTAACAAAGTTAGGACATTGAAAATTGTTGAAGAAATCTTCCCCGTTATCAAATCCTTCTTTTGCTTCTTCAATTCTGTCAAGACCCGATAAGCTTAAATTCTGAGAGGGGTCATTTTGGACTGTATCATTTACTTCCTCTGCGGGTAAACTGAAGCCAAGGTGGTTTAAGAGTTTCGTCCGTGTTGTCCCATTATCTTCCAACATAACCTTCAAGAATCCCCATGTTTCTCTTTCATCTTCAGATCTATTCAGACAGTTCAACCAAAACAAAATAATTCAGATTTAGAGGCTGCAAAATGGGTGGGTCTCCAGGTCTAACATGTTCAACCGGCCAATTTTTGTATGGGTCGAGTTGACCCCAGAAACATAAACTTATAAAATGTTTCACAAATAATTAGGTACATTGAGATCAGATAATGAAAAGTCCATTATATTTCAATGGAAAGATAAAAAAGACGCTTGTTTTGTCTAATGGAGTGCTCTGGGCCATTGGTAAAAAACTGTGTCCCTCCATATAGTCGAATCTTCATTCCAAGGTAAGGCGTTTTTTTTAGATCATTATGGAATCAAATGAAAACTTACAATGTAACTAACGTTATTTATGTAATCTGCAATAAGAGTATATGGAAACTCAAAACTTCAATTACAATAAAGGTTTTTAATGGAGTTTTATTAAGCTTAATTTGAACTACTTGTATCTAAAAAACTGCTTTTACTTCATTCAAGTATCAAGTAGAGATTAAATTATTTATTGTCTATCAATATTATAAAAAATCATCACATTACACTCGTTACCTTGATTATTTCTAAAATAATTTTTTGAATAAAATGATTATGAAGATTTTATGCATCAAATTAAACTTTGGCAAATTTCAACGTCTTTTATCTATTTTCTGTTAAGATACTTTATTTTACCTGTTTCACCCATTAGATATAAAACTTAACCCAAAATAACTCATTTGTATGTACACTGGTCTAAACTATCATTGTGGATGGGAAGGAGATAATTTAATGCTTTATCACAAATACATACTCGGACTCTTGAGTTTTTTGTTCGCACAAAAGCCTCAATAGAGATCTATCTCCACTGCACATTGCAGCTTCAAATTCAGACGAGCTGCTACCTATACTATGTTCAGTAACCAAGTCGTGCACATCAACCTGAAATATTATTGAAGCAGGTTGAGATACTATATGTATTATTATAAGAGCCATAAAATGCAAAATCCACATGAATTACCTCTGAAGCTTTAGATATAGGACCAGTTATGTGAAAAGCAACAAGTTTACCACCAAAACCATATGAGACTCCAGCTTTGCGTTGGTGCCATTTGGGGGCTTTCAATGTTTCTGCACAGAAATCATACACAAACAATGAGAATCCGAGTATATGTCATATCACATTTTATAGGGACAAACAAGAACAGATACCGAAACTCAAGGATGAAAATTATACAAGCCAAAGAAAAAGGTGATGATGGATTAGGGTGCATAATTTCATTTGTGAACACCTAATGGTTCCAGTTCCTTTTAGCAGCATTTAAGGATTCATACTATATATACTTTATTCTATTTGGCATGTCAACAGTTAAATTGCATGTCGGAATTAAGAGAAATTTTGAAATGTTTATACCCTAAGACTTGTATTGTAGATACATGAATTATAAAACATATCTGGGAAATCGCCTCAAATTATATACCCTTATTTTGCAATTTGCCTAGACCAATTCAAACAAATATTGCATTTTGTAACAATGCCCATACTCCAGCACTGATAATGAAAGTGTTTTGTACCAAAAGAAAAAACCCAATCATACATTTTTTTTCTGGACTCGCTTAACGGCAGATTGTTCCAAAGCAGACTCCCAAAAATGATGTGGAAAAAGATGTTACTGGTTTACTGCTCATTCAATAACAAAAAAGGATTCCACACAAACACTTAAACATGGAAACCATATGCAGTAAGATGAAGAAGATGAAGAATCAATTTACCTGAGTCCTCACCAACACTGTATCGAGCACAAGCCTACATAAAAGAATAGAGTGGAGTATAACAGTCTACATGAAGAAAATAAAATAAAATAAAAATAAGGGACATTGATATTTATAGGGGGAATATAGCTAACCAGCCTAACCTCGATGTTATAAATACCAATTTTCCCGTGAAATGAGGATGCTGATATGACCCCAGGTAACTTTGGATGCCAATGCACATCAAAATTTGAATTGGTCCCAGCTGGAAGTTCAGAGACGATCTGTGAATTCAGTAGAGGTTTAGTCCTATAACAGCCAAAGGTTGTGGATGTTCAGTTATAATGTCACTAATATTATTAAAACAAAGATCTACAGACCTCGGCAGAATTAGTGTCCCATAATATAGTGCGGTCATCTTTGGCACAGGTAAGCAAATAAGAGCTATCATGGGGACACCATGACATTGCAAGGATACCTGAAACATCATTAGGTTGGAAGATACCGATGAAAGGAGTAACGAAAAGTTGTATAGCATTGTTCAGAGCGTAAGCATCTATTACGTTACAGGGTGCATAGCAGAAAATCAAATTAATAAGTGTCATTGTTTATATTTCGACAATATAAGTTACATGTACTGCTGTTCAACCATTAGTCTATCGAGTCAATAATCAGACATTGAGCTGTTGTCACGGATGTGAACCACAAATATTTGGTTCGGCCTCAATCCTTTAGACAATTACATCACTTTATTAAATAAAATTGATGAGCGCTTACACTAAACAATGATTCGTAATGCATTAATTTGTCATTATATGAACATTACTACAAAATATATAGTGGGCACAACTTTTGTACATAAATCAGAACTTACACATGCAATATTTACCAAAATCAGTATCTAAGAAAAATGTTGAATGCTATAGGTTTAATGATAATCAGTAACTAGTATACCTTTAGTGTGACCTGCTAACTCTCGCACCGGTGACATTGTGTTTCGCATGTCCCATATCTGCATGCCAAAAATGAAGGTATAACTTACAAGAATAACATTGTCCATCAAAAGATACATAAGCAAAGGCATAAATTGTTACCCTTGAAGAATGTGAATTATTATCATCTGAAGCAACAATGATTTGAGTGGCAATATCCGGATGCCATTGCAGTACTGAGCATCTTCTTCTAACCGAATCTGAGAAACTGTAAAATAGAAAAGTCATACCAAACTGGTTACTAGTTAATAAATTATTTGAAAAGTGACCACGCAGGCAAACTTTACAATTGATTGCACAGTTACCTTATAATTGGCTTTTGCTTCCTAAGGTCCCATATCACTGAAACCAAACACAAAAGCATATATAAGTATTGTATATTTGACTGGGATATCTTTAACATAATCTAGTAATTCCATCCATACCAGTTGCTCCGTGAGATGAAGTTGATGCCAAGATAGGCTCGACCCTCTTATTCCATGTTAAAAATGATATGTCTCCATGTGTTGCAGATCCACTGCCCTGGAGAGAGGTCTAACACAAGCATATTTGTAATTAGTAGTAATTAATTTAACCTACATGAACATGCACGTAAACTCTCTTTAAATTCTTAAACTGCCATATGAGATATCATTCATTTAGCAGAGCGAATGTGGTACAACAATAATTACCTTGAGAGGAGGGAAATGTGTAGGCTCTGTTGGTTTAGCAAAATCCCATATAAAAATTTCACCTTCTTCACCACTAGAAGCAAGAAGGTTTGGTTTTAGGGAGCTAAACTCCAGTCCACGAACCTAGAAATCAAATATGATAACAAGCATTTCAATACTAATTCATTTGTTATGCAAAGTGCCAACAAACTATACAGAAAATAACATCGTCGATCCTACATACAGAAAAGAAAACTCACAGGTCCTTTATGCCTTGATAGCTGTTGAACAAGAGCACTTTTACTTTCTCCGGGACTAATCAATGAAAATGAATAAGAGTGAGTCTCACATAAAGTTAAGAACAGAATGTTAGTTGCGTCTAATGCCATAAGTTATACTACGTAAGTAGAATAATAAGCCATTGCCATACCACAGAGCAAAAGCAAAATTAATCTAAACTACAACTTCACGACAATCAACTTTCCCAATTTTTATAAAACCTAAAAAGCAGCAGAACTCATCTTGTAAAAACCTGCATTGACGTTACGAAAAATTTCTAAAGAACTGTCTAAGTATGTGTCCTGCTAGAAAGTAAATACTTCTATTTGGAACCCTTTATGATGCATCTAATCTAATATTTCAATAGCTTCCTACAAGAAAAAAACAGAAAAAATACTATCCAAGTACATTTTCACGTTAGGGGGGCAGAAAAAATATCAATAAGATCCTAAATTAGTTAAAGGTAACATGTTTATATAATTTCTACAACCACAAAAATTTTACAAAATGTTTTTCCATACAAAGATATGTCATGTAAGCTTACATGTATTTAAGAGAGCAAATTCAACATTGTCAACTTCATTAAACACAAGTAACTTGATTATAATCCATACCAGTATCATATCAATAGAATCTTAATTTTTTGAGTAAAGGGTTACCCGGTAATATCAGAAGAAATAATGACAACGGGATACATTATCAAGCCATTAGCCCATACCAGTATCATATCAATAGGATCTTAATTTACTTAAAGGTAACATTTTTCTACTAAATATCATAATATCAATCATACTAATCACACAACAACCCAACATTATCGACTTCAGTAAGCAACTACACAATTTGTAACTCGAAATTTCTACATTTATACCTCATAAGCAACTTAGGGTTCCAAACACCAATATCTCCATCCGCAAAACCCCCTGCAACAACACCAAACTCAAACTCCTCCGAACTGGACACCGACTCGCTCCAGGACAACCGATTAAACGACTCCGAACACGATATCCTACCACACATCACAAGTTCACGATCTACTGAACTAAAGTCAACTTCAAATATCTCCAAATATGAAAACGAACTAAACGATAAGTCTACGACTCCTGCTCGTGTTCCAGCGGCTAATAACGTCCCGTGTGGTGAAAATGCAATTAATGCTGATCTGTTTACTGACTTTATACATGGTGACGTGGTCATATTTGAGTTTTTTAACTTTTAGGGTTTGATTTAGTGAAGTTCGGGTGTTTTTCTGTTGTGTGCTTTCATATTCCTGTAGTATTTATATAGGAGGGTGGTAGGAGTAGATTTTCGTGATGACGGTTTAAATTGTTGTTATTACCAATCACCTAGTGCCACGTGTTATTAATGTAATGAAGTTTATGAAAAATTTTTGGTTCAAGTCATTAAAAAGTACGTTAACACAAAATTAGAATGTCAAAAGTACTAAATGAAAGCACAAAAGTTACATAAAACAAATATTGTAGCTTTATGTTTTGTACAATTTAACAAAACTTTATTGCATTACTCTAAATTGATATATAAAGTTTATGTCGTAAAGTGCACAACTCGAACTCCTTTGAGCCATCATCTATCATAAGCTGCAAAGCAAGCCAACCCATAAAACATTGAGAAGTTCAAACCTGCGTAACTCGTGATCTCTAGCTGAGTGTGATTCAACGGGTTGAATTCGAGTATGCGGGTCATGCACAAAGCTCACCATAAAATGGATTTCTCATTGCATATTCCCTTAACTACATCAAGTGTTGGGGCGAACATGTATACATAAAAATTGGGCCCTCCATTCGCAACTCAATGTTTTTCTGTTAGACGTATTGACAGCTTTGACCTCGGGTAATTCATTTGATCCCTTCANAAAAAAAAAAAAAAAAAAAAAAAAAAAAAAAAAAAAAAAAAAAAAAAAAAAAAAAAAAAAAAAAAAAAAAAAAAAAAAAACAATCCATTCTTTAGTGGCAGTTCAGATTCAGGTGATCAAAAAGCCAAGATCAATGATAAAATGGCCCAAGCTAAAAAAAAGGTGGGAAAGAGAAGAAGATATGATGATAGAATTTGCACAAAATGTCTATCACTACTTCAGTACTTCATCTCATGTTTCTTATCCTTCCTTAGGTAATGCCTTTTACCACTAATTTTGCAATTTTGATCATCTAAATGTGAAATGCTATTAAAAAGAAGTATACTCACTATAGCCACACCCTCTTATGTTTCCCACATTTCATTAGGTAAGCACATTGTATCAAGATCGATATATAAATGGAACCCCTAGAATCCATAACTCAATAGCCAACATCATCTGAGTATCTCATATCACCGTGGACGAATGATTCTCGCAGAAAAAAACATCTGCTGCACACATGGAGCCCAAGAAGACACTGAACTCAGGTTTACTTAAATGACAAAGCATTAACAGTAAACGAACTCCTCTCACCAGCATAATCAAACTCTTTTATTAACTATAAAAACAGTAATAAATATAACTCGTTGTAAAAATAGATTAATAACTATAAAAACAGTAGTACATATAACCTGTTGTGAAAATAGTGTAAAATCATAAATTGACACCAAATAACATACCCATAACTGTTTTTATCAAAGCATATACATAAATAACATATATTATAACTAATGCGTAATTAAGTAGGCAAACGTTCAGTGTTCATCCAAAATAGAGATAGACGATATGCATAACTAATAGCGCTAAATAAATCAATCACCAATCCGATCACAACTCTTATCAATTCTATTAATGACTACAAATCACACACATAGTATTTTTTATTTTTTATTTTTTAACTAGCTTATAGACCCGTCAAATTGACGGGTTTTTAGAAGAGATAATGCAAAAAAAATTAAGCAAAACATTACACCTCTGCTATTAGAAGAGATTTGTTACTTTGTTCACACATAAACATATTAGACTTCCAACAAATACACCATTACACCTCTGCAATTAGTACCAACCACTAAAACAGAAAAGCAACTCATCATATAATCCCACCGATCTCCTGCAGGTGGCATCCAGAAATCGTCTTCCTCTATGTTACTATCCTTTTTTTTTATAATCCCTAGTTTTGAGAGGTGATCATACTAACACCCTGTTAAAAAAAGACAACGGCAAATCAGTGATTACGTGTTGTACATATATAGTGAGTTAACTTACACTAACCACTCTCCATGTGTAATGACCAACAACCCTAAAAAGTCTATAAGTAGTTGATTATGTTCCTATATGTAGAAAGAACAACATTCATCTTAATAATTAATCCAAACAACCTCTAATCTAATAACCAATCCCGACAACCTCTAATGAGTTTTTTAAAAATAAACTTACTTTTGAAAATGGCTTGTCAGCCAGTAACTTTGCTCGGTCTTTCTCTTCTTTTCTTTGGTATTTGTTGGCTTGCAATAATTTGAATCCACGATGTACACAGTACCTTGTTTGAGGCATATAAGAAACAACGACCAATGACTCCTGTTAATGAATAAACAACTTAGTATGCTATAAAATTAAAAAGAAACTTGCACTTTCATAATATGCAATTTTCATAAGCATACCCAAATAGTCCATAATCTTTATAACGTGTAGTTTCATATGCAATTCCAAACAGCCACTATTCCACTAATGTGCAAGTTACAATTTAAGACCCCCTTAGCCCTGATGATTAGCAGTCTTTTATGTGCAATCCTAAACAACCTATTGTCCCATTTCAATCCCAAACAACACCTAATCTAATAGAGCATTGATTGGCATGCCTAATTGGTGTGCCTAAATGTATGCCTAATCCCATGTGTCAGCATCTTATTAGTGAAAGGAAATAGACCCACTTTTTCACAAACCAATAAACAACCTCCACATCTATTTAGGCATAAAATTAGGCATGCATTTAGGCCTCTCAACCATTTTCCAATCTAATAATGTGAAGTTTTAAAAAAAAATCACTGTGCTTAAGAGAAAGGCAAACCTCGATAATAAGGACCATGAAATCCCCAGCTATGTGAAAAATGAGTCAACTTGGGCTAAACTTTATTGCTAACAGGTCAATTGGAGTCAAATTAAAGGAATTCAGACAGGAATGTGGATTGAAAAAGTTAAAAGTTCTCCATTGCAAAACTGAGTGTTTACAATCTCCTAATTTTATACTAAAAAAATAATTATTTTATAACAGATTTTGTAATTATATTTTATAAATGTTTAATATATTCAAAAAAGAGTGACAATAAAGAAATAGTCTCCTAAGTTGCTTCATTTAGTCAAACAGTTTTTGATAGGCACCAAAGTTTTACCTGATTTGAACTGTTATCTGATCAAATACAGGTATAAGTTTGTAGTCAATCAGGTTTTTTGTTTGGGTAAAAGAGTTTGGTGCCTCAGGCAAATTTTATTAAGGGATCAACGAATAAGTTTTTAGTACAGACATTGTGTGCGACTCCCACACAAAGAAGAAACAACTATACGCCGAAACATGCCTCAAGATTGTTGTCTAAACCAAAATACAATCTTATACCAAGAGATAAGTAGCAGGTTAAGATGCACCAGCAAATATCTGTCTTATTTAAATCGTGCAGCAACTCGCACTGCTGAGCATCCAACTCTAGAAGATTCCTGTTTCCTAATCTGACCAAATTAGTTAGTTAATCCGAAGAACACTTGTAGGACAAAGTATCGAAATCCTTGATAGAATTTAACAAAAAGTTAGCTAAAGCGAACAGCCGAACACAACTTAAATATATTAGCTAAAGCGCACCGTGAGGATTCAGAAACCCGTGGATAAGAATCATAATATGGTTGGTACTCATACATGACTTAACATCAAATATGCACTCACATACCAATTTATTTATTACTTAGCAAGATTAGTAAGAACCGGAAATACCTAATAGTCACCAGAGTAGAAGGAACCTGTAATTGCCATACCGATTTAAAATATTTTTAATAAATCAACATTTATATTACAGGTCTTATAACAGAACTTACCCCACTTACCGGTCTGCCTCTTTCTCTTTCGATATATACAACACCAGAAACGGCAAAGGCCTGCACAACAAAGACGATAACGAATATATAAATCTCAGTGCCTAAATTTTACTAAGAGAGTATGTTGGACTGCCTATTTAATAGATAGCTAAAGATATACATATCAAACACAACATTTGTTTTTTTGAACATGAGAGGATCCTTATCCAATAACTTTAAACAGGGAAAAACTGAACTTTTACCTCAATTTCACGCTTACGGATTACTTTTTTTTTAGTTCTCCAATAAAATCACATTACAACCTGAAAAACGCTCTCCTCATTCAAAGGCCAGATTTCAACATCTGTTGCATGTCCATATATTTTCCTTTGAATAGTTATTGTTAGCCGATGGTTTTCCTGTGCCGTCATACAATAGAAACAGTTGTAATCGATCAACTTCTACTCCTTTAGGCACCACTGACAAAACAACCTTTTAAACACCCGTTTTCTGAGATTGAGTTGATTGGACCCCGAGCAAGCTGCAAGTAGCAAGGCTACAGACTCGTTTGACCGAACCAACAAATGCTACTAATACGTCAATCCAAGCCATTATCCAACCTGCGTAGACCACCCCTTTTAGCACACTTAGAAAAATATTATATAGAGACCATATTACGAATTTAAAATGTTTTGAATCATTAGAAAGATACCCGTTTTAACACATACCTTTTGTGGATCGCTCGTGTGGGACAATTTCTATTTGAAAGTAAGTTGATTGGAGCCTGCGGAACCTGTTCCACATAAATGATTGGAGCCCGAGTACATGTGTTGCACAACTTCCCTTTCTAGTGTCGTAAATTAACCTCCCTTTCTACAAAACACATGAAACAATTGATGTCAATTAACAAATCTAGAATACAAAAAACTACAACATAAACAGAAACGGATAAAAACTACAACATAAACAATTGAGGTACCATTTAGCAGTTCTCCAAACACCCCTTTAGCACTACCTAATTCAAAATTTATAACATGACATATATAAAAAGGATGAAACGGAAAACTACTACATTATTGTAAGTCACATTCTTATAAATTAAGTTATCAACGGATCTAAAACCTCATCCAACATGTAATTAAAATGAAACGTACCTCATATATTGATTTATTTTAGGAGTTAGGTAATAATATTATTGATATAGTCTTTAGTCAAGCTTATAACATTAGTTATTAGTGACCTTTTTTTCGACGCGAACTATATTGACCCATTAACAACCCTCCCAAACCACCCGTTTTGAAAGCTTTAATCTATTATATTGGTTAGGAATACAGAGCATAATAAAAAATATACCTCCAACAACTGCAGAAAGATCTGTCACAAACGGATGCAAAAATTGCACGCGTTTCAGAACATAGAAGTTAATTGCATCACAGTTACTCTATAAAGATAATACATTCAATAGTATAATTCATACATTCAATAGTATAATTCTTACATCTATAAAGCTCTCTCAACATATACGTTCAATACTATATTTCTTTATGTCTCCATAATTAACTCCAAATTGATGTTATTTCCGCTATTCTACTTGAGGTTCTGTTTCGAGTTTTGCTTCAGCAACCAAAACAGCCCCTATAGCCCATAATAACATGTTAAAGATGCTAAAATGGCTGCTGAAATAAGCTATCCGAACAGCCTCTAATGATATGTTAATGACGCCAAAATGACAGCCCCTAATGACACGTTAATGACGCTAAAAAGGCTGCTGAAAATGTGTTATCCAAATAGCCCCTAATAACATGTAAAAGACGTCGAATTGGCTGCTTAAAATAAGCTATGCTAACAGACCCTAATTAGAACATAGTTTGCATCAATAGAAAATCTTTATAAACCTCATAGATGTTGTATATAAAGAATATAATGTTATTGTGGTGGAGAACGAAATACACGTCTGTAAAAAGTTTAGAATTTTTGTTTAGAACAATTAAAAATCAGTTGATTACAACTCAAATTTAATCAATCCACAAACATCTACCAATCTCTCTCAGCATATAAATTGAATACTATAATGTTCTCGAACTAAACAACTGATCAGAGGCTATACGCTTAATAACTTGTTTTACCTTAGAAGATGATTCATAATCCAACTCGCCACCGCAGTCCGCTACCTTGCTCGTATCACCAAGAAAAGCACCAGACATCTAAAATTTGCTCTCGTAATTACACACGTCCATTATATCTATGAACAAATAATAATATACCAAATTAAAAATGAAATTAGCTTCACACATATTTCATCAAACACGCGGTGTGCATAGAATACCATCATTAATTCTTTCTAAATACAACTCAAAACTTCATTCCAAATGAAACATAAAAGCAGTTCATTCATATGGATACTGAGAGATAATTTTTAACAAAAAGATTAGAAGAAATCAATTAGAAATAAATATCACTGAAAAGGCAAAACCACAAAATAATGAGATAATTTTTTAACGTACTAACCTTACTAACCTTGAATCGTCCAACCTTTTATGGTGTTTTTTATATGGATGCTGGTGTTATGATTTGCAATGCTGTTTTCATTTGCAGTTGATGTAACCAATCCTGATTTGAATGTGAATCAAAAACATATATATTAAAACATAAAAAAAACTTACAATCGAAACCAAATTTACCAACTAATTTTACCTTTACGAATACTTAATTTATTGATACCTTCGTTGTTTTGTGTGTTTTTTGAATTGGAGAGGATGATATGCATTTCCAATCAGTTACAAAGAAATTGAATGTGTTAATTCATTTCCAAAACAAATCATCAATCGAAGTCAACCAACTATAATGAATTAATTCATTGATTGCATTAATTCATTCCTAAAAATAAACTGAAAGCGATAAATAGAAAATGAAGGCAAAGGAGGATTGCAATGAGATGCTGTACGCTTTAACTCACCGACCAATCAAAAGAGAGACACATCAGATTCTTTATTACAGGGCATGCTTAATATGCTTGTAAATTATTTTCGTTTATTAATAAGTATAGATAGATAGATGGCAATCACACACACATAGTATACGTAACCCAGAGAAGAATAACATATTCAATACATTTGGACTAATAATATTTGATTGTTTACTCAGGTAAAGTGTTGGCTACAAATCATGGATGAATTATATGCCACCCAATTTTTTCCAGGACAAATTAACAACTTACCAGGTGACCAATCACACTATCACGACAACCAAAGAAAATAGATTATATAGAACTTATGAAAGAACTTAGAAATTATGACCGTATCTAACAACACTTATATTTATTACTACAGATCAGACACATCACATTGACAACCTATAGAAACAAACCAAAAGTTTACACGCAGTAAGAGTCGGTGATTGTCAAAATAGTTAAAATGCTTTGGGGGCGCTTCATACCACGGTAACACAATACGCATCAATAGTAAAAATTATATCAACCACGTGCACGATTCTTAACAATTTATCATTCTTCGGGGCGTGAAGTCTGTACAGTGGTGTTAGCCAACCCTTAAAGATCATTTAATATCAAAGAGTAAAATGCAGAAATCGTCCTTGTGGTTTGAAAAACTTGCATGTATCCTCCCTGGTCGTCAATAAGTGCAGGCGGCCTCCCTGTGGGCAAACTATTGGTTCGATTTGGTCCCTGGCACTAATGCTGCTGGTTAGTCCCTCCTCGTTAGTTGATAAAAAATGAAGGGTACTTTGGTCTTTTCCAGTGTGGACCCTTGTGAGTATCACTTCCAGGCTTATAATAGTCATATTTTGGGTATCTTTTTCCCCAAATTCAAAAACACACAAAAACCTAATTTGCTAAACACATCAAACACAAAGACGATTTCTGGGCAATGGTGACTTGTTTTTGTGGTAATGAAGCAGTTCTTCGTACTTCTTGGACTAACACAAACCCTGGCCGTAGGTTTTGGTCTTGTTCTCAAAGTGTAAGTTTAATTTTTTTGTTTTTGAATTTTGTTTAGTGAATGGTTACTTATATTTTGGTGGTATTGATTTGATTATAGGTTCCCAATTGTGGTTTCTTCCTATGGTTTGATTCTCCAATGTGTGTTCGTTCAAGAGCTATTATACCTGGATTGTTAACATCAAGGAATCTGCCTCAAGAAAGGTTGAACACATTGGCCTCTGCAAATCGAAGACTTAAGATGTGGATTATATGTAGTTGGTTGTTGTTCATTGTTATGTTTTACATGTAATCTTGTATGTGATGTATGCAAGATAAAAATAAGTAGTAGTTGATCTTTTCAGTATGTAATGGTCAACAATTTTGATGGATATGTAATATGTTCAGTGAACTTAAAATTATCCTTTAATGTTAACAATGTTTTATGAATGCAAACAATGTTTTAAGTGATACAGTTATGTGAATGACATGAGTTTGTAAGAATGACATGAGTTTGACTTATATTAGTGAAAAGATACAGTTATGTGAATGCAATATAGTTGGCATAACATGAAAGTGAAATAGACAACTTTCTGGAAAAGCATAAGTTTGACTTATATTAGTCATACTAGGAATTGCAACATAGTCTTGAATCATAACAAAAGCATAAAAGTACCCCTACAAGTAGCATTAAACTTGGACACAGTCTTGAAACACAACAAAATAAAAGTCTTAAAAGGATAACAAACAAGAGTAGCAAGTTCATTCACTGCCATGCTTCTTTCTTGGTTTCTTTGGAGCTGCAGCTGCACTTTGACTTCCGGCTTGGCTTGCACCAACTTCTTTCACTCTAGACCTTTTCTTTCCAGCTTGGCTTGGAGCTTGACTCTGAGATTGGTTTGCAGCTTGGCTTCCAGATGTCCCTAACATACTCTAAGGCTGAAATTATGGGACTATCCCTAGCATCCAATAACTGCCTATTAAACACTTCACATATATTGTTTATTAAAAGATCACACTTTGCCCTCCCTGTTACACAAAGTTAATGTATTCCCTAAGTTAATCAAATGCTCATTTTATGTTCTTTCAAATGAGTAAAAAGTTAAATATGAAGTATGCATACCAGAGAAGTGTGATCTACTCCAGTGCTCAGGTGCTATTTTGTTTAACCACTCATAAGCCTTTTTGTTGAAGCCTTTAAACTCATCCATGTGTTTCTGAAATTCCACTTTAGTCAAAGCAGTGGCACACTTCCAAAGCATTTCTTTGTACTCAACCTCTCCAAGTCAAGTTCAAGTTTTCATTGATATGTCTCACACAGTATCTATGCTCAGCTGAAGGGAAAAGGTTCGCAATAGCTGGTAAAAATCCCTATTTAAAAAAAAATTGTGTCATAAATTAATTACCATAAACAGTGTATATGGTATTAACTAAATACCAAAAACAAAATAATCATGAAATTTAATATTTTACCTTTTGCCTATCTGTGATGAATGTGAAGTGTGAACTTGTGTATAAATCCAAATCATCACCCAGACATTTCAAGAACCAAGTCCAAGATGCTTTTGACTCTGACTCCACTATACCATAGACAACAGGGTAAATGCCATTATTGGCATCTACACCAACAGCAGTGAGCAATTGACCTTCATATTGACCTCTCATAAAGGCTCTATCCCATCCTAACAATTCCCTTCCAGCAGCTCTAAATCCATCCTTCGAAGGGCCCAAGCAAACATAAATTCTCCTAAATATTCTAGTAGGTGAATCTGGATCTTCTGCCCCATACACATCAATCTTAACAGTGGTGTTTGGGTTACACTTTTGCAACTCATAACAATAGTTTCTCAATAAAGAATATTGAAGAGAAGCATCACCTCTTAAATTGTTTTGTGCCTTTGCCTTAGCTCTGAAAGCCTTTGTCTTACTCACAGCTACTTGAAATTTTTTCGCCATTTGTTCTTGAACAGCTTTGACTGGCATGGTTGGATTCTTCACCAACAGATCTTGTATGTGTTTTGACAAAAAATGTTGATGTACAGGATTTGATTTTTCTAGATTGCAAGCATTTATGTTCTTCCTTAAAAGTTCTAACCAACCACTTATTCTTATCCCTCTTTGATATATACAAAACCCAAGGACACTTTTGTTTGGCAGCTTCTTCTTCATTTACCATTATACCCTTGCCTTTGTCCTTCACATTGACTTTTTTTTGTTGACCCTTACCTTTTGTATTTCCCTCTTTTTTTTTCCTATCTTGCTCATCTGTCACTGCCTTCAACTTATCACTATGGATGATCAAGTCCTTTGTCATTTTCACTTTCACTGGCACCATACCAAAACATTTTGTCCTTACCCTAATTTTGTCATTCTTAACTATCATAATGTTTCTCCTAGTTTCCACAGCATGAGCTCTTATCATATCCTTTGCCAGATCCCTATTTGGAAACTCCTTCCCAACAAAGAAATTATTTTTTGATTTTGTGTTACCAGTATGCTTTCTTAGTTTTCTAAGACCCTTTCTCCTAGCACTTTCTGTTTCATCACCCACATCACTTTCAAATGAATCAAAATCTAGGACTTCTAAATCATTTTCTGTAATATCCAAGGTAGGTTTCATTGGGTCAACAAACTCACTTTCAACTGCAAAACTAAAACCATCCATGTCTACTTTAACTTCATCAACAATATGCTCCTCATCAACTATATCATCCTCATTCTGACTCTCAGAATCACTATTATCCTTACTCTTAGACTCACCGTTAGTATCCCTATCACCGTCATCACTAGCATCACTCTCAGACTCACCATTACCCTCACTCTTAGACTCACCATTACCCTCACTGTCACTGGCACCATTATCCTCATTAGCCTTATTCTCACACTCATCATTAGCAATATTCTCAGCCTCATCCTTTTCATTTCCTAAAGCATTATATGGACCAACATGTGTATCTAAGTATGATGTACAATGCTCAACATACACATAAATAGTCTTATGCCTTTTAACATGTTTAATCAATTCAGTCATATCACTATCATTGGCCAAAGTCCTTAATCCAATATCCAAACTTTTCAGTGGTATCTTGTAGTTATAAAACAGCTTATCTTGGATTTCTAGAATCTGGTACATTATTGTGTCTAATATATCAACCGTACACACATTACTGTCTACTAAATCCACACAATGTTACCTCACCATCAACATATTTCCTATTGGGCATGTCAGTGAACTTTCCACCATGATGGATCTTGATTGTAAACAAGCTTGGATATTGGTCTGTTTCATCATCAAATAACAATAAATCAGTAACAAATAACAAAAAAACACAAAAAAATATCATCAATTGTCTATGAAGGTTTTACCATAAACTGAGGAAGCATCAAAGGCTTGGCCATCACCTCTTATGTGCCAACACTGGAGTGCTGCACTCATGTTGCAAATCTTAGGGATTGTAAGTGGAACGAAAATTAAAAAATGGGGGCTGAAACAGATTGGATTAGGGTTTGAGTCTTTGTTTAATCTTGTTTTTATGTTGAAATTAGTTTGTGTCGGGTATAAAATGAGAAGACAAATGGACCACAATGTATAACGGGTTTGAAAGTGATACTCACAAGGGTCCACACTGGAAAAGACCAAAATACCCTTCATTTTTTATCAACTAACGAGGAGGGACTAACTAGCGTTAGTGCCAGGGACCAAATCGAACCAATAGTTTGCCCACAGGGAGGCCGCCTGCACTTATTAAAGACCAGGGAGGATACATGCAATTTTTTCAAACCACAGGGACGATTTCTGCATTTTACTCTATATTTTATGTAGTTTAAATTACTTATATAAAAAGACAATTTCTAAATTATATAATATCAGTTTGTCTGAAAATTATTGTTTGTATACATAGATATATATGGTAATTTATAAAGATTAAAAAAATGGTGAAATGGAAGTCAATTAAACTATATAAGATTTACGTAGTTTTTGGTATATTATATCAAAAAGGGAAAGGAAATAATTATTACGATTGAATGCAAAAATCTTGTTTGTTTACAATTTTACAATGTAATGGGTCATTACAAGGAATGACTCATTACACTAAATTCATTCCTTAGGGGTCCCCTCCTGTAAATGCCATTATTGGCATCTACACCAACAGCAGTGAGCAATTGACCTTCATATTGACCTCTCATAAAGGCTCTATCCCATCCTAACAATTCCCTTCCAGCAGCTCTAAATCCATCCTTCGAAGGGCCCAAGCAAACATAAATTCTCCTAAATATTCTAGTAGGTGAATCTGGATCTTCTGCCCCATACACATCAATCTTAACAGTGGTGTTTGGGTTACACTTTTGCAACTCATAACAATAGTCTCTCAATAAAGAATATTGAAGAGAAGCATCACCTCTTAAATTGTTTTGTGCCTTTGCCTTAGCTCTGAAAGCCTTTGTCTTACTCACAGCTACTTGAAATTTTTTCGCCATTTGTTCTTGAACAGCTTTGACTGGCATGGTTGGATTCTTCACCAACAGATCTTGTATGTGTTTTGACAAAAATGTTGATGTACAGGATTTGATTTTTCTAGATTGCAAGCATTTATGTTCTTCCTTAAAAGTTCTAACCAACCACTTATTCTTATCCCCCTTTGATATATACAAAACCAAAGGACACTTTTGTTTGGCAGCTTCTTCTTCATTTACCATTATACCCTTGCCTTTGTCCTTCACATTGACTTTTTTTTGTTGACCCTTACCTTTTGTATTTCCCTCCTTTTTTTCCTATCTTGCTCATCTGTCACTGCCTTCAATATTTCCCTCCTTTTTTTTCCTATCTTGCTCATCTGTCACTGCCTTCAACTTATCACTATGGATGATCAAGTCCTTTGTCATTTTCACTTTCACTGGCACCATACCAAAACATTCTGCCCTTACCCTAATTTTGTCATTCTTAACTATCATAATGTTTCTCCTAGTTTCCACAGCATGAGCTCTTATCATATCCTTTGCCAGATCCCTATTTGGAAACTCCTTCCCAACAAAGAAATTATTTTTTAATTTTGTGTTACCAGTATGCTTTCTTAGTTTTCTAAGACCCTTTCTCCCAGCACTTTCTGTTTCATCACCCACATCACTTTCAAATGAATCAAAATCTAGGACTTCTAAATCACTTTCTGTAATATCCAAGGTAGGTTTCATTGGGTCAACAAACTCACTTTCAACTGCAAAACTAAAACCATCCATGTCTACTTTAACTTCATCAACAATATGCTCCTCATCAACTATATCATCCTCATTCTGACTCTCAGAATCACTATTATCCTCACTCTCAGACTAACCATTAGTATCCCTATCAATGTCATCACTAGCATCACTCTCAGACTCACCATCACCCTCACTCTCAGACTCACCATTACCCTCACTCTCACTGGCACCATTATCCTCATTAGCCTCATTCTCACACTCATCATTAGCAATATTCTCAGCCTTATCCTTTTCATTTCCTAAAGCATTAGATGGACCAACATGTGTATCTAAGTATGATGTACAATGCTCAACATACACATAAATAGTCTTATGCCTTTTAACATGTTTAATCAATTCAGTCATATCACTATCATTGGCCAAAGTCCTTAATCCAATATCCAAACTTTTCAGTGGTATCTTGTAGTGATAAAACATCTTATCTTGGATTTCTAGAATCTGGTACATTATTGTGTCTAATATATCAACCTTACACACATTACTGTCTACTAAATCCACAAATGTTACCTCACCATCAACATATTTCCTATTGGGCATGTCAGTGAACTTTCCACCATGATGGATCTTGATTGTAAACAAGCTTGGATATTGGTCTGTTTCATCATCAAATAACAATAAATCAGTAAAAAATAACAAAAAAAAAACACAAAAAAAATATCATCAATTGTGTATTAAGGTTTTACCATAAACTGAGGAAGCATCAAAGGCTTGGCCATCACCTCTTATGTGCCAACACTGGAGTGCTGCACTCATGTTACAAATCTTAGGGATTGTAAGTGGAACGAAAATTAAAAATGAGGGCTGAAATGGATTGGATTAGGGTTTGAGTCTTTGTATGCAATTTTCATAAGCATACCCAAATAGTCCATAATCTTTATAACGTGTAGTTTCATATGCAATTCCAAACAGCCACTATTCCACTAATGTGCAAGTTACAATTTAAGACCCCCTTAGCCCTGATGATTAGCAGTCTTTTATGTGCAATCCTAAACAACCTATTGTCCCATTTCAATCCCAAACAACACCTAATCTAATAGAGCATTGATTGGCATGCCTAATTGGTGTGCCTAAATGTATGCCTCAAGATTGTTGTCTAAACCAAAATACAATCTTATACCAAGAGATAAGTAGCAGGTTAAGATGCACGGGCAAATATCTGTCTTATTTAAATCGTGCAGCAACTCGCACTGCTGAGCATCCAACTCTAGAAGATTCATATTTCCTAATCTGACCAAATTAGTTAGTTAATCCGAAGAACACTTGTAGGACAAAGTATCGAAATCCTTGATAGAATTTAACAAAAAGTTAGTAAAGCGAACACAACTTAAATATATTAGCTAAAGCGCACCGTGAGGATTCAGAAACCCGTGGATAAGAATCATAATATGGTTGGTACTCATACATGACTTAACATCAAATATGCACTCACATACCAATTTATTTATTAGTTAGCAAGATTAGTAAGAACCGGAAATACCTAATAGTCACCAGAGTAGAAGGAACCTGTAATTGCCATACCGATTTAAAATATTTTTAATAAATCAACATTTATATTACAGGTCTTATAACAGAACTTGCCCCACTTACCGGTCTGCCTCTTTCTCTTTCGATATATACAACACCAGAAACGGCAAAGGCCTGCACAACAAAGACGATAACGAATATATAAATCTCAGTGCCTAAATTTTACTAAGAGAGTATGTTGGACTGCCTATTTAATAGATAGCTAAAGATATACATATCAAACACAACATTTGTTTTTTTGAACATGAGAGGATCCTTATCCAATAACTTTAAACAGGGAAAAACTGAACTTTTACCTCAATTTCACGCTTACGGATTACTTTTTTTTTAGTTCTCCAATAAAATCACATTACAACCTGAAAAACGCTCTCCTCATTCAAAGGCCAGATTTCAATATCTGTTGCATGTCCATATATTTTCCTTTGAATAGTTATTGTTAGCCGATGGTTTTCCTGTGCCGTCATACAATAGAAACAGTTGTAATCGATCAACTTCTACTCCTTTAGGCACCACTGACAAAACAACCTTTTAAACACCCGTTTTCTGAGATTGAGTTGATTGGACCCNCTTTTTCACAAACCAATAAACAACCTCCACATCTATTTAGGCATAAAATTAGGCATGCATTTAGGCCTCTCAACCATTTTCCAATCTAATAATGTGAAGTTTTAAAAAAAAATCACTGTGCTTAAGAGAAAGGCAAACCTCGATAATAAGGACCATGAAATCCCCAGCTATGTGAAAAATGAGTCAACTTGGGCTAAACTTTATTGCTAACGGGTCAATTGGAGTCAAATTAAAGGAATTCAGACAGGAATGTGGATTGAAAAAGTTAAAAGTTCTCCATTGCAAAACTGAGTGTTTACAATCTCCTAATTTTATACTAAAAAAATAATTATTTTATAACAGATTTTGTAATTATATTTTATAAATGTTTAATATATTCGAAAAAGAGGGACAATAAAGAAATAGTCTCCTAAGTTGCTTCATTTAGTCAAACAGTTTTTGATAGGCACCAAAGTTTTACCTGATTTGAACTGTTATCTGATCAAATACAGGTATAAGTTTGTAGTCAAATAGGTTTTTTGTTTGGGTAAAAGAGTTTTATTAAGGGATCAAAGAATAAGTTTTTAGTACAGACATTGTGTGCGACTCCCACACAAAGAAGAAACAACTATACGCCGAGACATGCCTCAAGATTGTTGTCTAAACCAAAATACAATCTTATACCAAGAGATAAGTAGCAGGTTAAGATGCACCGGCAAATATCTGTCTTATTTAAATCGTGCAGCAACTCGCACTGCTGAGCATCCAACTCTAGAAGATTCCTGTTTCCTAATCTGACCAAATTAGTTAGTTAATCCGAAGAACACTTGTAGGACAAAGTATCGAAATCCTTGATAGAATTTAACAAAAAGTTAGCTAAAGCGAACACAACTTAAATATATTAGCTAAAGCGCACCGTGAGGATTCAGAAG
>LBNU01016962.1:0-23507 GCA_014162995.1 Artemisia annua | reverse complement strand
GTTGGCACCTCCGTCTCAGGCAGGAAGTAGTTCTGGCTAATGCCCACGTGCACCAGGAACTCTTCCGAGTACGAATTGATGGGGATGCGGTTCTCATCAATGATGTCCGCATGGTCAGCGTTGTACCATCCATCGAGTGGGCGCTCATCCCTCGGTAAAGTAGCCCGGGTATAGAACTGGAAGTCAAAAGGAAAGACGGCGGCATCGATCCAAAAGAACTTCTCCCTCCAGTGGCGCAATGAATTCACCTTCTCTGTATAACACTGTAGTGGGCCTACGCGCTTGGAGAAGGTGACCCATCCATTTAACCACGTCGTATGATAAAACGCGCGGAATAAATGGACGGTGGGGTTAATCGCTAACAAGCGACAATTAACCTCGAAGTTGGAGATCTTGGCAGCGCCAATACAGTGCAACTGGGAGATGTGGAGTTGGTAGTAATTGAGAATATCGCTCAGGAATACGGACAGGGGTACGCGTTGATTCGCCCACTCAGAAAAGCGCGTATAAACCCCAACCTTCCCAAAGGGGAAGTCCGCGATGGTGTCATTGGGACCTGGCACCTCTGGGTGCAGGGCCAATGGGATGAAATAGTCCGAGGTGAACTGCGTCAGTTCCTCCTCGGACATATCGGCGGTGAAATTGTGTAATTGGAGAACCATTTTTTCTAAAATTAAGTGCACGCGCTGATTACCTAAGGTATAGAAGGTTGTTTGAAAGGAGATTTCGAAGCTTTGCAAATGGAGATAAGAACGTTTTACTGTGATAATCACAGTAAAAAGGGGAAGGTGGTTATATAGTATTCCACTCACCACGGATGCGCGACACGTGTAACCCACTAACTCAGATCGTGTGGCTGGGAAATGAAACGGTACAGGACACGTGGATAGCCTCTCCATTTACCGAGGTACCTAAAGTGAACTATTTTGGTCTAGATACATGTTACGTGTATTTTGGCGGTTTAAATTCGAATTTTTCCCGCGTACGCGTTGGGAATAATTTGGACACGGCTATTAGTCTAGCATCCGCAGGTTTTACCCTGCGCACACTAGACTGGGGGGACATGATGACGTATAGTCTATATTCGGGTCACGAACCCGAATATCATGCCTCACTAACATTTAAGCCCACTACGTGTGGGCTATTATGATGATGATTTGGGCTCACGAGGCACAAACCCAAAGTTATTTATGGATTAGATATAGGATATCTCCTAAATAAGGAGATATATATCAAATATCCGATATCGGTGGATACACCGAAGAGTGAGGAACACGAAACCTTATCGGTTCCGTATGTATATATAGGGCATCATAGCTCTCGTCAAAGGTACGACTTACAACCCTAAAACTCTTCACATAACCCTAAATCGATTACTTACTCTCACGCCGGAGGATAATTGGGGGAAACAATCCCTCGATAAGCCTAACGGTGTCTGTTTGCTTTCTTAGTGCACAGGTCTCAAAGCATTAAGATCTAATTGGTACGAGAACAGGAACCCAAACAAGGAACGCCCAACTTTTGTATCAACACTGTAAAAGATAGTATGGTTATTAAGCTGTGATAATCTTGCATGAGGGAAATGTAGCCTGGTAAATGTCGATATCCTTAGAGTAACCTGTTATTGACATTTGGTAGAGATCAAGTTAGCAGTGATGCCTTGTTATTTCAGATCATGTTGCTTGGAGTGCAAATGTCTGAGATGATTGAGGAAATGTAGTTTCTAACTGGTAGATCTAACAACTTAGTGATTCTGCTCTTATAATGATGCCTGTGATATAGGTTGTTTGGTGAATAACGGTGAATTGAAATCAAAAGCTGAGCTCAAATTAGCAACTAAGCTCTCTATAAGTTAACAACAAAAATGATTGCCACAAAATATTTTTTGCTTAGTATATTAAAGATTTCACAGATTAAAAAAACTTACAAAGTACTGTAAACAAGTTTAGTACTGATAAGTACATAACTAAAAACATCTATAAGTTAAGGGTTAATTTTGCAATATACATCAAACTTAAAGTTCTAAAACAAAAGAAGTTACTGTAGTAATTATTATCATTTTTTGTCAAAAAAAATAAAATAAAAAAATCTCATTTTTGAAATATTGTTGGGGCTTTGATTGTGAAGGTATTTTTACTGAGGTGAATATCAAAATGGTGTGTAGCTAATCGCTCTTTTAACGGGTATGTGTTCTTTCTTTAAACTTTTTTTGTTGTCAATTTTCTGATACAAATTGGGTTTTTTTTTTTTTTTTTTTTTCCCTCTAATTCAGTTTCATTATTTTTATAAAGGGGTGTTTGCTCAGCTAATAAACATTCTTGAGTCTTTGGTCAGAGCCAAACAGCTTATGGTTAAGTTGATAAGCAAATGGAATCGGTATCTGTGACATACAAATTATTTCCAAAGGGGTGTTTGTGTTGGCTTATTTACCGGGCTTAGGAGCTTATGTATATTTGGAAAAGCTCATAAGCTCACTTTTTTCGGCTTGTAAGCTTATCAAGTTTATCTTATGACCTTACATAAGCTATGATGTTAACTTGATAAGCTCATTAGCCGAAAAAAGTGGGCTTACTAGCTTTTCCAAATTTACATAAGCTCATAAGCGGGGTAGAACCCTGTAAGCTTATGTAATCTGCAAAAAGATTAAGTCAGTTTTAAGCATAGAGATATAGTTAAATGTGTAGCTTGGTTCATGTTTCGTTAGACCACTGGCAACACAGTGAGATATCGCAGTGTGAAATGATTGTTTGGCCACTTTATATGACTTTTTAAGTTTAGTTGTGAAAGACCTGATACGGGAATGTTGGTGGATTGGTTATCTGGCTGTCAAGCGCATCCACTTCAACAAGAATGATGCTCTCAAGGTAAGTATTTGGCGTCCATTTGATAAAGAATTTGATAGTTTGATAATCCCGTTTTATGCTCATTTTTACTTTGATCTCTAGTTTTTGCAAGAAATGCTTCAACTAGGAGATGCATCCTAGTCTAAGATCCCGGTGATTAGTTTAGAGTCAATTGTGTGCTTTTTGCCTTTTGCAATGTCAAAACTTGGTTAGATTACTTAACAAAACTGAACATCAGGTTTGATCCTATAAGATTTGGAGGATATAAAGATAGAATGCGTTAGAAAAATATATAACAATATTAATCTCTTATTTTATTATTATGTAATGTATATTATTAATTTCATATCTAACAATACCTTTAATG
This sequence comes from Artemisia annua, assembly GCA_014162995.1. NCBI lineage: Eukaryota > Viridiplantae > Streptophyta > Magnoliopsida > Asterales > Asteraceae > Artemisia > Artemisia annua. The sequence goes on along the minus strand of LBNU01016962.1, from coordinate 20,297 downwards.
ACTTTTTAAGCTATTAGAGAAACAAATTGTAGCACACCGAGCCGAAAGTGATAGGCTAGCCCAATAATTTCGAAACTTTACCTTAAAATCTTGGCGAGAGTTATAAGTAAGATACAACTTAAGGGTTATAAGGATGTTAAAACTTCTTTATTTCCGAACGACTAATGGTACTAAAACTTCTACCTTAATGGTTTTTGACCCTTTTCGTTTAATAATCCTTGGGGCTTGAGTCCACTGCCACAAAGAGTCAAGCCAGGTAAAGCCCTCCCATTCAAGGAGGTTACCAACCATGGTTTGAACTTGAGTCATTTTACTAGATACACGCTTTTGCCAACTCGGCCACCCCTAGTGGTTTACTTCTAACAATTTATAAATTGAAAATTATATACCACTTCCCCTCTACCCTAAAACTAAACCCTTTTATGCAATTATACTTAAAATGAAAATATGCTAACGTTACATGAATATTAAAAGCAACCAATATATATGTTCAAATCTAATTAAACATGCACTAACTGAATTTGAAGACCTTAAAAAACTTGTACACTTAATAATCACTTCATTATTATCCTATGTGATTACAATCCAAGAAAGTGTTAACATATAGTTTTATGACATAGTAGCATAAATTTAACACGAATCAAAATAAAGGAAAATGGATTGGGGATCCGTAATCAAATTATTAAGAAATCGATCATTAAACACGCATATCTTCACTATTTAAATGAATTGATTGCACAACTAGTTCACTAAAACCATCAATTGCTTGTGAAATGTAGACATAAAATGTTGCATTGGATTTTGGTAGAAGACAAGAGAAAGGGTATAATAATCTCGAAAACACTAAATAAAAATTCGTATCCATGTTATTTTCAAGATTGCAAAAATCGCTAGGTGTAGTCGGGTCGTCGACAACCTTCTAGCTAGTAATCGCTCTAGTTCACATAGTTGTAACTTTAAAGATCAAACACAAACAGTAAAACATAACAAAAGAAGAACAAAAAGTTCAAAGTTAGCATATATTAAAGTTCTCGTGATGTATGCATTTGGACTGAACCAAACAAAAGAGGAACACAAAAAACCCCGAATTTTGAGAAAATAAAAGGTTGACTTTTTTTTACCGAGGTTGACTATTCGATTGACTTTGACTGATTAGCGCCTAGGTGCCGATTAATTGGAAAGTGTCTGACTAGCGCCGATTAATCGGCCTCCTAGGCCGAATTTTACAACACGAGTTATCTTAATGCTTGATTGTACATATATGTACTGTTTGAAGCTTAACAACTGGTGTATGCAATACTCCCTAAATCCTCTGTCTCGAACTGTGTAGCCATGTAGACGCTTTACCGGCCTTGGAAACCTCCTACCATTATACTAACTTGACATTAGCACTCCCAAGTACAAAATGTTTAGGTTTTAAATCACTACCATTTATACAACATTTTTTTTTTCAGTTAGAGTAAATTGCAAAAACCGTCCCTTTGGTTTGTAGGCGCAAAAATTTTTGAAATGGGTATGGGGTTATCAACAAATGACTGACCATAAGGAAATTACAACCTCCTTACAAACTTGGATTAGCTCTTCTCTTTGGACTGAAGTAGCTATTTTCGTAGTTTTGTCAACATTGTTGAAAGCTCATTTGTATCTGGAGTACTTCATTTAATTTCCTCCGCAGTATTGGGCTTTGGCGGTATTTATCTTACTTATTTAAGAAGGCCTTCCCTTTTGGAGCTGCTCCTGACTCACACTATGGTGGAGCCAATTAGAATATTCTATGTATTCTCTTAAGATGATTGGACAGTCTTGCCCGTTAACTTGTAGAACTTTGGTGTGAGATTTTCGTCCGTGGCGTGACAACATATAAACTTCTAAAGTGCACGTACTACAGTCCCTTCTGGGACAATAATTGCACACCCAAGTTCCCTCCCTACACGGACTATGCCTAAACTTTTAAAGTTATAGGGAGAGTGCACGTTATTTGTCCATTTATTCTTCTAGTTATAATTGTTTAGATTATGTAACTCAAGTTACAAGTTTTCATATATTCACTTGACAAGAAAACCTGACCATATTGCTAGTACATGACTATAAGTTATTAATCGGACCATAGCCGTTTGGCAAACTGTATGTGAATGTCCCATCAACCATGAGGTTATGGGTTCAAGTCTCATGGAGACTTATATGAGATAGTATATGTGAGATAGGTGGTGCAAGTTGTAAAAAATTGACGTTAATAAAATAATTAATTGGATCCAACTTTTGTTTAAAGTTATTGAATTGAAGATTTTATCTTAGTTTAACATCTATGTGCATGCGTTGGATTAGATGAACTTATCGTTACACATATATACCAAAAAAGGAGTTGAGACCAATTTATTATAGCAAAATATTAGGGATAAAGCCGGTGGCGGTGATTAGCATGTGCAATTGGGGCAGCCGCATAGGGCCACCATTTGTGAGGGGCCTCCGATTTAGTATATGTCCATTAGTATTTATACATGTCTAACTTGAATTTTTATAGCCCTTTTTAAATATTATGTGAGGGGGCCTCCAATTTAGTATATGTCCATTATTAGTATTTAAACTATTTATACATGTCTAAGTATATTATGTTTTGAATTTTCCATAATAGTTAAGCTTTTCGTGATTTACGGGGCCTCATTCGTAGTTTCGCACTGGGCCACCCAAATTAATGGGATGGCCCTGGATAAAGCCATCAAATAATCTTTTTTTGGATGATTCATGATCCCATTAATGCTATTAAGTATCGCCTAATAATATATAAACGACCTACCCCAATTGCTTAGGATCATCAAAGCCGCGGTTTTGTGGTCACTATACATATAAAAACCCTAAAATAACAATAACGAGCCGCCGCCGCATCACCATAGACAATGGCAGTAGGTAACAGATCCCTGATTGAGCTACCAGATCTCAGTCTTGAATGTATCCTGTTAAATCTGCCGTTGTTTTCTCTTCTTGTGTGCTGCTCGCTTTCCAAGTCGTTGTTCGATCTCATTATAGAAAATTCAACGTTTGCAAAAAATCACTTCGCAAAATCAGAACCCCTTTTAATGATTCATTCCCCATCGAGATCAACCTTTCATTTACTCGACTTGAATGTTGATGTGATGCCAGCACTGGGTGAACGGGTTGACGTTAAGCCTATATTTTTTTCTCCCATTAGACGGGTATACTGTTACACATTCGTGTAACGGATTTGTTCTTATGGAGTATGAAAATATGGTTGATGGTATTCACAAGTGCATCGTATCGAATCCTGTTAAAGGTGAGTATACGAAACTACCTGAAACGGAACCTCTTTATAGACATGCGAAGTGTGCGTTTTTTTACAATCCTCATGAAAATCAGTTAAAGATTTTGCGCCTTTTCATTAGTTTATTCCGCTATACTCAAGATTCAGATGAGTCATCTGATTCACAAGAGCTTTTACCAGAATCTCCATATAATGATTTTACAATTGCATATTCAGAAGAAAACCGAATGGGAGAATTATTTGTAGCGGGTTCTGATTCTTGGGAGTCTCTCGACACTATCCCCTTTTGTCCCGATACTATTTACTCTCCTTGCCATTTGGATAAAGTTACTCATTGGCTATGTGACGATGATAAGGATGAAAATTTCATTGTTTTCTTCAATTTTGAGAGCCATACATTTGGGAATCTTACTGGCCCGGCCCACATGGTCAAACCTTATGTAAATGAATGTTATGACTTAACTTTGGTTCATGAGAGTCTATCAGTAATTGATTTTGATGCAAACATGAGAGAGTTTCAAATATGGAAAATGAATGAATATGGCAATGGAGACTCGTGGACTCTCAGCTATGTGATTGACACTACTGTCTGGAATGTCCAACGTGAGTCCTGTATGTCTGATGAGAATTTTGTATGCAATGGGGATATAGTGGTCACTTGTTCAGATGGTCGTGTGTTCTTCTTTGATTTGGTAAACAGGACTGGCAGACTAGTGAATCATCCACCAATTCAGCTTTCATCCGAAGTGGTTATTCATATTCCGAGCTTGATCTCGTTGAAAACTGCTGTGGGAGATGACAACTTGAAAGTGCTCAAAGTGCCATCAAGGTACAAGTATTTGCATGTTTATTTAAGAATGTGACAATATAAAAGTAGTAATGTTACTGACAGTATCGGTTTTTCATTATAGGTCTGCTCAAGCAGGGTTATTCGCGCATAGCTACATAGAATTATTAGCAACTTTCTCCTGGTAGACAGAGTAAGGCTTGATGCAACAAGCAGGAAGCTTTTGGAAGCCATTAGACATCAATATTAATGTATTTTGTTAGTTGTTGTACTTGAAATTGTGGCTGTGATGTAGCAGTCCCCCTTTAAGACAGTAGTTGATTTGCTCAAGAATGTTTTCTTTGGTTAATGTCATTTTGGTTTGAAAGAGTTTCTGGAATTTTGTTGTTTTACTTATGTGCTTTGAGATGTTCATCATAAACAACCTATTAGCATCATGGTTTAGGTGGTGTTTGTTTAAGCTTATGAAGTATAAGCCGAACAAAAAATAAATAAAAATGCTTAAGCAAACACCCCTCACCAAATAATGTAACTGTTAGGACTCGTTTGACTAACTGCATAGTTGCTTGGTATAGACAGTTTGATGGTACTCTGAAAGACAAAATATTATCTCCTGCCATCACGCTGCCTTTGCCTACAAAAATGAAAAAATAGCCTTTCATTTCAAACATTCATAGTCCTATCTGCAACTTTCCGAGCTCAACGGTCTCATCAAAAGTTGAAACAAATTAGTTCAGGAATCCGAGTTCAATGGCGTAAATCTGTTGGGCTATCTTGGCGTTTAAAAAGTTCATGTCAAACTTTAAATCATCTGCTACCTTGGGCTATCAAATTTCCCAACAAACCAAACTCGACCATTGTGAACACCACGTTCAAATACAAGCTCAATGCTACCAACGAGAACCGAACCTTAGGCAAACGTATTTCCGGGCAGTGAAATAAGCTACCCGTGTAGTACGGGTCGATTTATAATTTTCTCACTACCTGAACCAGCTTAGTATAAAATCTATATAAGTTCAGGGTTGATTTTGAAAGAAACATAAAACTTGAGGGTTATGAATTAAAATAAGTAGAAACATCAAATATCCTTTCTTTTAATGATAGAACAGAACAGAACAGAACAGGGTTTAGCTTCCCGACCACTTGTGTTTTTTTTAAGGTAACTAACTAATTTTAGGGTTTATCTTATATTTGTGTTTTTTTTATTGCTATGTTATTTTATGAGGTGAAATCTTTGTTAATTTGGGGTTTTATGAGAAATGTTTGTTCTTAAACAGTTTCTTGATTGTTGATTTGGGCATAATTTAAATGTTGAGTTAAAACCTTAGTAGCTTAAACACAGCTTATGTTTAAGTTGTTTGGATAAGCTGATAAGCAAATAATTGTGTTTGCATTGGGGGTGGCCAGGGAAATGGTCAGAAATGGTCATTGGGATACCTCGATTAGGGAATAGGGCCGCTTACCGTTTGGATACAGCATAAGCTGATAAGTATTTTAAATAAGCTTTCCTTAACGACCGTGATGTGTCAACTTGAATATTCATGTATTCTTGCACGCTTTATGTACTCAGCAAAGCGTAGGGATACATCCATACATATATCTTGGTTCATGTTTCTTAAATGATTGTTGGGTCATTTTAACTTTATAGGGATATTCTAAATCATATCCAAAGTATTAGTATCTGTGAGATTGATTGTAAAGGATATATGTACAACTATATGTTTGTCTTTTGAAAGATCCATTGTTAATTTCATACATGTGATTCTCTTTTGTTGGATATTAAGTTTTAATGTAGTATATAAATTTGGAATCCTGCAAGTCACTGGCTTTAGCTTTTTGATTTTGTAACCAACGGACATATACTTCTTATTCCTTAGCTGCAAGTTTAAATCCTTTTTTAGGCATATCAGTTTATTTGTTTGTCACGGTTAAAAACTTAAAACTACATCAGTTTATTTGTGCGTTTTAATTTTTTAATTATTGATGCATATACACCTCCTTTAACAAATTGAGCAGGGCTTTAAGTATTTATATATGGATTATATTTGGTGGGCTGGTCTAAATCAATGTATTTTAACATTTAACCCCAACACATTGAATCTGCTGTTTTCTGGTCGAAGGATTTGTTTCTTGTGTATCTCGAAATTGATGCAGGTTGTTGTGGTCTTAGAGGGTTTGTATGATATATTTTTAGACAAAACAAGGCCTATGAATGTAACGTTCTTATGTCAGTATAGACATAAGAGTCATGCTAAATCTGGATCTGAAAATGCTTTGTTTGACTATAAAAGTCAAAATGCATATTGATTATGCAGCTATTAACCTTTTCAACCAATAGTACCTAAACATTTATTTCTTCACATAAAATTATAAAGCTTCATCTCAAAGTAGTGATAAACTTTTTTAACGTCATGGAAATGAGAATGTTCCGTTTAAACATTTTTTCTGAAGTTGCTTGTTCTTGTACTATCTTTCGTTTGTCTTATGTTTGCTAAAATCTTGCATGTGTAATGTGCTTCTTTTATAGGTTTGCCTACTATGAATGGATATTTAAATCAATAATTCAAAGAACCACTTCGAAAGATGGCAGCTTTAGTAGCAACTCGTGTTCGTTTTCTTGTTGGAGATACTCTTTCAATTAAAAAGCTCCCAAAGATTTCTAGAGTAGTTTCATTTCACAGAACCGCATACTTATTGAACCAATTCAGTACCAAAAATGGTCCGTTAACTCTTCAAAGCCTCGGATTCAGGGATGTGAGTGACACAATAACAAAGTTTGAGAAAAGTAAGGGTAGACAAATAGTTTCAACTCTGCAAGTTATCCAAGATCAAGTCGAAGAAGTCAAACCCATGAGAGTCAAAGTCAAAACAAAAGCTGTTGCTGTTGAAAACCCGATTGATGTTGACTTAGCACCATTTTCTGCAAAATCTTTTTCTGAACTCGGTCTTCCTCCATTGTTGATTGAGGCACTAGAGAGAGAAGGTTTCAATGCTCCAACTGATGTACAGTCAGCAGCCATCCCAACTATTCTTAAAAACCACGATGCTGTGATTCAATCCTACACGGGTTCTGGAAAGACATTAGCGTATGTTCTTCCAGTACTCTCAAAAGTGGGCCCACTCAGTGGTTCACCCTCTAGCAACAAAGAAGATAAAAAGAAAAGCGACATAGAAGCAGTGATTATCGCACCTTCAAGAGAACTTGGTATGCAGATTGTTAGAGAAATCGAGAAGTTACTGGGACCTGAAAACAAAAGATTCGTTCAACAACTTGTCGGTGGCGCAAACAGGTCAAGGCAAGAAGAAGCTTTAAAGAAAAACAAGCCCGTTATCGTTGTCGGGACACCTGGAAGAATTGCGGAAATCAGTTCTGCCGGAAAGCTTCACACCCATGGCTGCAGGTACTTAATTCTAGATGAAATTGATCAGCTTTTATCTTTTAATTTCCGTGAAGATATGCATAGAATAATCGAACACGTGGGTAAAAAAGCCGATTCTGGTCCGACCCAGAACTCAGAAACCCAAACCAAGAAACGGGTGGAGAGACAAATGGTCATGGTATCTGCAACAGTTCCATTTGCAGTAATAAGAGCAGCCAGGAGTTGGGGTCGTGACCCGATACTCGTTCAAGCCAAAAAAGTGGCCCCACTAGAATCTATCCCTCGTCCAGCTGGACCCGTTAACTTAACTCCAGGACCTAGTTCCAATTCAAACGCTGGGTCAGATTTGCAGCAGACTAACGCGGTTTCTGAAAGTCTACCACCATCTTTAAAGCACTACTACTGTGTTTCAAGGCTGCAACATAAAGTCGATACTGTAAGAAGATGTGTACATGCTCTTGATGCAAAAACCGTTATAGTTTTCATGAATCACACCCGACAACTAAAAGATGCTGTTTTCAAGCTGCAAGCACGTGGGTTAGTAGCAGAAGAATTACATGGTGATCTTGGCAAGCTTACAAGATCAACAATCTTGAAAAAGTTCAAAAAAGGTGAAATTAGGGTACTAGTAACAAACGAGTTATCTGCTAGAGGTTTAGATGTGGCAAACTGTGATCTTGTTGTTAACGTGGACTTACCTACTGACTCGGTTCACTATGCACATCGAGCTGGAAGAACTGGTCGGTTAGGCCGAAAGGGTTCGGTCGTAACGATTTGTGAGGAGTCGGAAGTTTTTGTTGTCAGGAAGCTTCAGAGGCAACTTGGTGTTCCGATTCTGTCTTGTGAGTTTGCGGANATTAGACTCAAAAGTCTCGAAATTAAGATAGTACGCCCTCGCCCAGTTTATATACAACTCACTATTTCATGTGGTGCATTAGCACACATCTTCCATTGTTAGTAAGACACTTAACATCAATAAATCAGTTTAGAGAAGTAATTCTAGGATATTAAAAGCAACAAAAAGAGTTGCGTCAAGGTTGTGTTCAGGTGGCTAGAATTAAACAAACAACAGCCAAATGAGTGTTTACATGTATGGGTCAAAGTTGGTTCGATTGACTCGACAACGCATTTTTGCTTGAATTTTTTAAAAAATTAATACAAGAAATCTGTTTTTAAAACTTAATTACTAAAATAGCTATCATATTTGTTGACAAGATCATATGCTCGGTCGGGGATCTGCAGGCGTAATTGTGCCAGTGGGTGGGCGTTATTCTTTTTTTGTCAAATGAAATGAATAGTACTAATAAGCAATTCCAAACACTCCCTTATAGTTAAATAAGATTTCGCATTCTGACAAATTAAACATTCACTTTGGTCAGCATAAGGGAGTATTTGTCATTGTTGTTGTTAAGTTAATCATTATATCAATCACCCTTTTTTTTCCCTTAAAGATGATTGTCATTATGCAGTAGTTTTAGAGACTCTCTTATGATGATAGCTTGGTAAACTTCCAAGTTTTGCTAAAAGCTTTTCATTCTCTCTCAATCTTAGGGTGTGCTTCGTTCACATATATGAGAATCATGAAATGACTATGATAGGGATTGTTAATGTTTGGGTTTACTATTATTAGAATCAAACTATCATATCAAACATATATAACCATTACTATTAGAATCAAACTATTATTTCAAACACATAGAACCATTGAATTGGGAAGAGGCGGGCTTCCAAGGATTCCTTGTGGGTCCTTTTGGTTATTTACTTTTAACCAAAAAAAAAAAAAAAAAAAAAAAAAAAAATAAAAAAAAAAAAAAAAAAAAAAACTATGATTATGTTCAAATTTTTGTTTTATCATATTATATTATACATACTAACATTCCTTGGGCTTTGCCTCCCAACTTTGTTGCAGCTACAGTAAAAAAATAATTTTTTATTCGTGGCTTTCCCGATCCTTCCTCACACCAAACACAAAACACAAAACACACACACAGCTCACAAAACACAAACCCCACACACACACAGACGAAAAAAAATATATCGAGCCAACAAATTATCACACGATTCGCAGATCCACAAACAAAGGTAATCAGCAAACAAGATTAATCACGGTTTTTTAAAATTTCGTTTTTTTTTCTTTCCTTCATATCTTCAATCAGTAAGTAGTTTAGTGATTTTTAGCATATTATAAGATGTGGTTTTGAAGGAATTGTAAATCCAATGGATAGATTTTTAGATATGGTGATTAATAGGATTAGGGTTTATGCGTTATTGGGGGTTTGTGATTTTCTATGTTAGAGGTTAATTAGTGTAGTGGGTTTTAGGTATTTGGTGATCCTAAACATGTTTTTAACTCTTAATCGTAATCTAGAACATCAATTGTTAGGATTTGGATTTAGGGTTCATACGCTAAATTGGGGATTTTTAAATTGTTGTGTTTTACTGTAATTAGGTGCTTAGGTTATTGTTTATACATGTTATTGATCATGTCATAATAATATTATTTTGACATGTGACCTGATGTGTTTTAACATACCATGGTTCTTACATACACATAGCAGTGTTAATCCGAATGATTAACCCACCGTCCGATTCATCCTAATATAAAATTGTATTAGTTAGTAACAAATCAGGTGTAGCGATAATGAATTATATTATGGTGATATAAAGAATTTGTAGTTGCAATTTAGATACACCAGAAGCGCAAAGTTATTAGGTTGTGCTTTGACATACAGTAGTGTGGCTGATACGGGTGTTTGGTATTGGTGATTACGAAAATGGCTAAGATCTATTAAAACATACAGTTCTGCTAGGATTATGTTTAAGGTTTTAATACTTGGTATGATTTATTTTTCTAAAGCTTCAGATAGTTCGTGTGTACATTTTGTGTTCTTTCGCTATTCAATTTTGCCTTTTGTTTTTACAGGTGTGTCTTCTTCATATTGTTTGAAAGGATGTAAAAGGCAGGATGGGGAATGTGTAAAAACGACGAACGAGCATACTCTCCATCTATGAAAAGGCTTCTGGTTGCAACAACAGAACGTGACCATTGCTTTCACAGGTGAAGTTAAACCTATCGACTTTTGATGTGGTTGATAATAAGATTTCTGTATGAAATTGGCGAAAGAGGAATCCATGGTCCTTTTTCCTGGTAATCAAACCCTCATTAATATATTCATATGAGTTGGATTGTTGATTTTTAGGAAATTTAAGTTTGATAAAGAAGTAAAAAAAAAGTTTGTTCATAGCCGATGATGTTCGGTAATGGTAGGGTCTGACAATAGTGGTATTTGTGTGGCAGGATGAGCATCTTGCCCAGTTTGTCGGCATCAATTGCGATCTGATTATCATGAATATGAAAGTCGGAAGGAATGAGTGAAGGAAACCAAAGAAGATAGGATAAGAGCTGCTAATGCAGTTTGCAGCTGCAATAAATACACCCGGTAATCACAAGATTCTACACCAGTTTTAATATTGCTAATTAATCGACACTAGCTCATGTTATTGTGTTTTGCGAATCTGTTTTGTTTTAGTTCTGAATTTGCATGTTTAATCGCGTTATAGATCAGATTGCAGACCATGTGAATGTTAAAACGTGAATTTATGGCTTATTTGGTCTCACTCTTATATTTTTTGGCTATATGTAACAACATTATTCTTGGAAAAACTAATTTTGGGTTGTCAATTTGTGTTCAGATTTTCGTTTGGTTTGGGCAAGCTTCACGCGCCTTCTGAGGTGTGTACTGGAATCGTAGATCACCTAGGAGAGGCCAGCGTCGCTCAGGTTGTGATTGAGGTGATAAAAAATAGGAAAATATGTACCAACAGTAGGTTATATAAATTAGTAAGCGCCATGATTATGTTTCTTTTTTAATTGTTTTTGCCTTATTTGGTCTCATCTCACAGAAAATGTTGACAATTTATCTGCTAAGGATCTGTTGCAACAGCATATTAAGCATGCTAACAAGGTTCGAGCGAGGTACGCGTTCTTAATGGCAAAGTTCATTGTATACCATATATATCAAAGGTAGATGCTCATTAGACTCAAAAGTCTCGAAATTAAGATAGTACGCCCTCGCCCAGTTTATATACAACTCACTCTTTCATGTGGTGCATTAGCACACATCTTCCATTGTTAGTAAGACACTTAACATCAATAAATCAGTTTAGAGAAGTAATTCTAGGATATTAAAAGCAACAAAAAGAGTTGCGTCAAGGTTGTGTTCAGGTGGCTAGAATTAAACAAACAACAGCCAAATGAGTGTTTACATGTATGGGTCAAAGTTGGTTCGATTGACTCGACAACGCATTTTTGCTTGAATTTTTTAAAAAATTAATACAAGAAATCTGTTTTTTAAAACTTAATTACTAAAATAGCTATCATATTTGTTGACAAGATCATATGCTCGGTCGGGGATCTGCAGGCGTAATTGTGCCAGTGGGTGGGCGTTATTCTTTTTTTATCAAATGAAATGAATAGTACTAATAAGCAATTCCAAACACTCCCATAGTTAAATAAGATTTCGCATTCTAACAAATTAAACATTCACTTTGGTCGGCATAAGGGAGTATTTGTCATTGTTGTTCTTAAGTTAATCATTATATCAATCACCTTTTTTTCCCTTAAAGATGATTGTCATTATGCAGTAGTTTTAGAGACTATTATGCAGTAGTTTTATATTGTATAGACTGGTAGAGGTGATAATAAGTCATCATAGAGAATGTGTTACTTCTTTTATATCCTCATTTGTTCAATTTGGTCAGCATCTTTTTCCACTCAGTATCGTATTAGAATTTCTCCAATCTACATCTCTCATTCGAGTAAAGTTCATATATTACTTAATATAAGTCGGCCCTTTTATAATGTATATACTGATATGGGTGATAACAAGTGATCATGGAGTATGTGTTATTGCTTTATATCCTCATTGCACCATGTTGTTGCTTATATACCTTCATTTATAGTTTGAAAAAATATTGTGTAAGCAGACAGGCAGCTCGAGGTTATTTGAAAGTGTTTTTTTTCCCGGTTATAATAACAAATTGGTCCACCATTTTTTTATTTTTTTTATTTTTTATTTTTTTGGATTTTAAGTTCAGTACTGTTTCTTTTCTATAATGATAATTACTTCGACTAAATATTTACCGTTCTAATTAGCATAACTGCATGTTGTAGGTCTACTAGGAACTGGACAAACAAAGGAAGCCAGTACACAGAAAACACATTGCAAGGCTAGCTATGACGGGCATCCTATATCAGTGGTGCAAAACTTCTATCATCTTGTAAGCCAACTGTAGGTATGATAAATTTACTCGGGGCCTAACTTCTGCTTGGGTGTCTTGGGAAAATGATTAATGGGGTGTTTGGATTAGGTTATTTGACCGGCTTACAAGCGTATTTGTATTTGGAAAAACCGCAACATCATAAAAGCCTATGCCATATTTTAAAGAACCACAAAATTAAATGTTTAATGATACAGGAGAAATTAGTTGTTATGAGTATAGAAACAGAGGGTCAAGATATTAGTTGTAATAACTAATCATGAGATTTGTGTTGGTGTATCAGGAAGCGTGAACACCTATTAGGGAAAGCATATGATGTGACCAAAGTTAATGACAGCTAACACGGCAGCAGCAGGCACCAATAGACGCGGAATGTTTGGTTCAGGCAGTAGCTTAATTTCAAATTCGTTTTGAATGCGGAATCTTTGGAGCAGACTGCAAATGCATTTCAAAACTGTTTTGTCTCTGTGACTAACCGTTTTCATTAATTGTTAAAAATAAAAGGTATTCTTTGTTTAAGCTTATTCTTTGACTTATGAGGTAATTTGAGTTTGCCTAAATGTCATGAATCAAATGTTCGTATTCAGTATATCATTGATTCATTGGTAAAAGCTTTGTTTGTTAATTAGTCGTGAACAACATTACAGGAAGATACCAGCAAATCCTGGAAAAAGTTTCGCAATCTTGCAATGCTAGAATATTCTTGCACCCATTTCCATTTCACAGCAGTTCCTAAACGCAACAGAAACACCTTTTTTTGCAAAACACCCCGCGGCAATGCGCGGGTTTCCCATCTCGTTTAAATTTAACAAATGGGCCCATTGTGTGATACCAAATACCCATATCATATTAATTAACAAACCAAACAACAACAATGATATCTTTATTTTAATTTCGCCCTATAATGATATCATTACCAATAGACCGATAGTGATTCCTTGTAACAAACCAAACGTACCCTTATTTTCTTATATTTGTTGGTTTACACAAAAGCTTTATAATGACTATTTACCATTGTAGTGATGGTTTTGCAAATAACTTTTTTATTGAATAACATACACTGTAAATGTGAATTATCAAAAAAGTCTTTAATAGCATTGTTGATGTTTTATAAATTAGTTGAGAAGTCCTTCAAAAAATACATGATTATTCAATGTGTAAATCTATAACTCTAATGACAAAATCTCGAAAAATCAAATCAATCATAAGAAACAATTTACTTTTGTTAATTTAAAAAAAAAGAAAAAAGAAAAAAAAAGTAATCCAAAATATATTTTATTATGATGATAGTTTCTTTCAAATAGATCAAGCTTCGAACTTCGCTAGGTAGTAACAATTGAGATGATCAGAAAAATCTGAAAACAAAGTGGATAACCAGAATACTAATTAGGCCCACATAAGAAAAACTTTTCTAATACAAAAGGTGACCATTCTCCTTTCATATGTTGAAATAGACCAAATTTTCTAAGTAGCTAAGGATATTTAAGCTTATTTGTGAAATTATTAGCTTATTTGATTACAACTTCTTTATTTCTTTTAAGACTTACTATTATATAATAAACTTATATAAGCCATAAGTTTCAAAATAAATATTTCAACCATAGTTGTTAAGATTCCGTCTTAATCCTAGAATTTTACGATTTTACGATATTACAAAGCAAAAACGATCTCGATCCTACGTAGTATCTTTGCGAAATAGGATCTTAATAGGCTCCTGATTTTGATCATAGGATCTTTAAAATCTCGATCGATCCGATCTTACTTTTCTTGAACCATAAGCTAAAAATCAAAAATTTGTGTATCAAGTTTGGTAGAATATGAAAAACAATAGGCTAGTTGTATTAAACGCTTTATAATCATAATTTTGACATATATTTTCATGATATGTAGTATATAATAATATGTAGATTTGCATAATTTTACAATGCCTATTAAGAAATTGACAGTAGGATCTTAAGATCTCGATCCGATCTTGCAAAAATGAAAACGATTATAGGTAGGATCCCGATCTTTAACACCTTGATTTCAGTCTTATGGAAAAAAAAAATTGCACAAACATGTCAGTAAGCTCACAAATAACCTTAAAGAAACACCAAACAATTTTTTTAGTTTGTTGTTTAACGAAACAACCGCTAAATAAAACATTTCTTTTGCGCATTTGTTTTGTGTTTTGTGATACGTAGTAAAAAAAAATTGTTTTTTGCTTTGTGAAATGGATTTGGGTGTGACATCATCATTGAAGGTGATACCAAATCAACTTGGTAGGTTTTTACATTGCATGAACTATTTATTTAAATTTAGATATTATTTAAATTTAAAATGTTTGGTTGATGCTTTGGTAAATGGATTAGGATTTGTGAATGATAATAGTGCAATTTTTAAATCCTCTCATAATAGTCCAAATTAATTGAAAAGTGTAGGGCCAATTTTTAAAGAGTCTTGAGCTTTATACCAGTGTTGCAAAAATCGGCCAACTCGGCCGATTAATCGGCGATTAATCGCTAATCGGCCCTGGAACTTGGAGAGATTTACAAGGTAATCGGCCGATACAAGGAAATCGGCCGATTAATCGGTTAAAAATCGCTAATCGGCCATGGACCGCCTCAGTACCGATTCACGATTTTTGCAACATTGCTTTATACACCATCTCACTAAACTTTGACCCAGACATGCGTACTTTTTTATATAGGTTTTTGTTAGGTTTATTTTTTATTTCACAGTTCTGGATGCCCCCTCTTTATTTTACACCTAATAAATACAACATTCTTTTAACTTTTTCAACTTTTATAATGACTAAAAATTTTCTGTAACTATTCCGGCAATTCACTTTCTGTCTAATTCAACTTTTTTTTTTTCATGTTTTTACATGCTTAGCACTCATAAACAACATTCAATCTCTACTTTTTCATGCAAGATCTCACCACCACGGCTTCCCCACCCAAACAAACCATCACCGGAGCCGTTAGCCCGTTACCCTTTTGGATTTTCTGGACATATATGAACAACCAAATACCACAATCAGGTTTGCCACTCAATGCCGACCAAAACCCGCTAACCAAACCACCAGAGACATCGTCACGTACTCACACGCGCCGTCAACAACCGCCGGAACTCAATTTCATATTTCATTTTCCGGCGATCCAACCGCTACCGTCACCAGTAAAACAAATTGGAACAGCATTGTCGCTGCCAAACTACCCCTACCACCGGCGACAACACACCTTTTCCAGCTTTAAATACGCTTCAAATTTGTATACTCAGTTTGTGTTGGTGTTGAGATCTCGTGGGTTCTTTCATCGGAGACATGGTTCTGCCGAGGTTCTTTTGGTTTCATATTTCAAAATGATAAAAGTTTGTTGTGAAAAGAAGAAAGTGAAAGAGTAATTGGTAGAGAAAGAAAGTGTCCGTTGGAAGAAGAGATGGAAAATGATTTTGATGTTTTTTAATTAATTACTTATGTAGATCTGTGATTTTTCTTGCATTTTTTAGGGAAAAAAAATAATAAAATAAAATAACACCTCATTTTTCAGATATGTGAAATTTTCTTACATTTTTGGTACATCAATAAAATGTATTGGGGGTTGCATGGAGGAAGAAGAAGGAATACTTTTCTTTGTTTAATAAAAAAAATTTGAATAAACATAAGAGTCATGTGGTATAAAAAACAAAAATGACACTGACCAATGTACAGTGGTGTGTAGTTACCAGACACATGGAGTGGGAACCCTATGAGCCTTTTTAAATGTGTCTATCTATCTCTCACACTTTTGTTATAAAATAATATCTTTGAATTTAATTATTTTCAATAACATTTTTAAAATTATTTTATCAATAATTATAATTTTTTCTATTTCCTATTTTTCTTTCATTCCATTACCAAATCCTAATTATATTCCAAGCCCGTCTACAAACCAAACGGGCCCTAACTTTTAACTTTTGTGTCTTTTTCTCTCATAATTTCAATAAAAAACACTAACTTTAAAAGTTAACATTATTATATAAAACTAATAATTTTATTTTAAAATCATAATAACTTATATATTTCAAACCAATCCCAATTCCAATTCCAATTCCTGTTCCATTCCCTTAAACAACCCAAACGCCCCGAGTTGATTCGTAGTTGATAATTAGGCGGCAATTCCAAATTTTCTAGTCCACTCAATTCCATTCTCACAAAATCTTGTTCCCCATTTCATAAAATCAAAATTACACACACACACATTTAGAGTAAAACAATATGCAGCATATAATAATTCAGCCACACACTTTCAGCTGCTCTACTTCTACATACCTTAACAATGCAGCTGTTCCTTTCAAAACTCTATCCTCTTCTTCTTCTAACAAACCCCTTTATGCCGGTATATTTATATATCTCGTAGATTTTATAAAGTTTTTGTGAAGCTTCATAATTTAAATTGTGTTTGATTAATCTGTCCAGGCACTGGAGTAATTTTTCGCCATATGCGGTCTCCTTTGGGTTTCAAGCAAATGAGTTTTCAAAGTAATTTTCTTATCAGACTAGTTAGTTATTGAATGTTGAACTGTTATGCTGATTGTATGATTTATGAAAATGTCATTGTTTGATTTTTGAGAGTCAAAAGGGGGTGGTTGGATAAGCTTATTTGAGGGGCTTGTAAGTTTATTATTTTATCAAAATAAGATAAGAGGGTGTTTTACCCTGGTCTAGCGGAGGTTTTACCCTCCTAGGCAAGGTCTCAAGTTCGAGTCTTGTCTAGGGTGATAGGGGTTTCCTCCCGCGTGCGTAAAGGGAAGGGTGCCATTGCCTTCTGGGCTGGACCCAACCTAGTTGTGTGGGCTCGCTACGCCTTCTGGGCTAGGGGCCATGTAGCCACAATTACCATCCAAAAAAAAAAAAGAAAAAAGATAAGAGGGTGTTTGGGATTGCTTAGTTTTCGGATTATGCATAAGCAGAAGACAAGCAGTTAAAAAAATAAAATAAAATAAGCGGGTCATGAGGAAATAGTGTTTTTGGATTTGCTATATGCAATAAGATGCGGAAAAAGAAATCTTATGATGGTAAATGAGTAATTCAGTTACACCTCCAATAAACATTTTGGAATAAGCAGGCGGTAACCTAGGTACTGAAAACTGCAAAATAAGCATATAACGAGAAGCATAATTTGTTTTATCCAAACACTCTTAAAAGAAAAGTATGCAATCCCAAACACCTTCAAAGCTTATGCAAACGCTTACTAGAAAGTGTTATTTGTGAGTTAACAAGGGCCTTCCGCAAAAACATTTTGGAAGTAGCAAGCTGTAAGCTTTTATAATAAGCTTAGCCAAGCACTATTTGACAACAAAAAGCTTTTCATTTCTCTTCACGTGGTGTGATTGCAGCATACTACTTATTTTAAGTATGTGACAATCCATTAATCAGTTACATGTTATTGAATATTAAAAGTTGATTGTTTTAAAAATATAGGTGCTGTTAACTCGTCTTCAGAGGAACAGAACTCGAGCACCAGTAACGAGACAACGAGGTTTTTCTATCAATATCTTAGATTCTTGGCCACTCTTCTTTTCAAGATTTTGGATACATTTCTAAGTCAAAATGATCAATGTATGTTGGTTTATATTTGTAGCAGAAAAGTTATAGAACACATATGTTTGCTTAAAGCGAAGCCGGATTTATCTGACAAGGATGAAAAAGACATGCTTGATTTTCTCTATACATGCCAATATCAAATGCCTGGCATTCTTGCAATCTCGCTAGGTACTGCCTTATGAAACTGGAAGTTTAGATTAATTCCATGTCACAAGCACACATTTGTTTTCTTCATGGGATATCCTTATCTTATTTTGTGCAGGACGTATCTCGTATCAAAAGCTTGAAAGTTATACACATGCTGTCTTCATGCGTTTTCAGAAGAAGGAAGACCTTGCTAAGTTCTATGAGAACCCGTTTTACTTAGGAGTCCTGAAGGACCATGTAACACCTTACTGTCATGTACGCTCTAACATGTAAACACCAATACTCTCAATAATCTATTTTTAATATGCTCTTACACATTTAAATAATGTGGTGGTTAACATGTAATATACTATATTCTGTTCGCAGGAATTAACTTTTTTTGATTATGAATCTGAAGTAGAAGATGATATCCTTCCCATCTTTCGTAAAGGAGAGGTTAGAAATGGAAGCTGTCATATATACTACGTAATGTCGATGCGGTTTTTCTGACAAAGTTAACACTGATAGTTTTTTACTGGTTTACTAAGTTTGAGTTAGCTATATGCAATTCTAAGTTTAAAAGAGCTGACGGGAGTTTCTATGGTGGCAGGAGTTTAACTTTGGAGTGGAATTCATATGTCTTCTTGCATTTAAAGAGAGCTCGTTGGGTGAGGTGGCAGATGATGCACTGACATCTTTATCAAAGTTGTTGATGGAATTTCCATCGTTGATTGTTCAGGCTACAAAAGGTATTGTCAATGTATTCTTGTTTTCTAGAGGCAGCAATTTCAAGCCGTTTACTTTTGTAAGAAGGTAATAGGTACAAAATGGGTGTTCAGAAACAAGAAGGATGAAAGAGGTATTGTCATCAGGAACAAGGCAAGGCTTGTAGCTCAAGGATACACTCAGGAGGAGGGTATTGATTATGAAGAAGTGTTTGCCCTAGTTGCAAGAATTGAAGCAATTAGGCTGTTTTTGGCCTATGCATCATTTATGGGCTTTAAAGTCTATCAAATGGATGTAAAAAGTGCTTTTCCATATGGGCAAATTGATGAGGAGGTATATGTGTCACAACCTCCAGGTTTTGAAGATCCTGAAGATCCTGACTATCCAAACAAAGTTTACAGGGTAGTTGTAAAACCCAAAATTCTCAAGCATGTAAAATTCCAAAATTACCCCTCTAACCTTGAATCAATAAGATCATTATAACCTAAAAACCTAAAGTACTAATATCCCGAAACATTTATAAGATAATAAACTTTACATTAAAATCTAAATAACAATACCTAACTTGATGTACCAAATCTACAACATGGCGAACAAAACACACGTTTACTTTTACCTAATTGGGCCGCATTTTTTTTTCGAACTTTAAAGCATAACCTTGGACCTTGTTCGATTGAAGATAACAAGAGAATAGGCCCATTCCACACTCCTGGAAGGATAAGAATAAATTAAGTCATAGAACCACCATAATTTCGGCAAGAAATCTTCACATTTATCATTTATACGTTCCATTCCTTTTTGTTCTCATCATAATTCACGGCATATCACAAATATATTAAACACACATAAAACCCTAACAACCTACTTGGCGGCTGGTTGAATTTGCTCTCTTCATTCTCACGTAAAAGAAAAGGTGATACAAGAGGCTAAGGGGGTGGTGTTGATCGTAGGTTATTGGATTCAAGCGGGTGTTGATTTTTTGGTTTCGATATTGGTTGGGAGTCCTTGGTCCCCGTTCTTTCTTCCAACCGATCTTCAAAGGGTAACAAGTATCGACCCTATTCTATTTCCTTCTTATTTGATCTTTTTCTTTTCCGTATATCTTCATGTTATGATAGCTAAATGGATCGGATGAATACTATACATGTTATACAG
>LBNU01016961.1:0-10709 GCA_014162995.1 Artemisia annua | reverse complement strand
GGGAATGAATCTATGACTTTGAAAGTCATAGATGTTGTTTGGTTGGTTATGGGGCCCACCACAACGGAATGAGGATACCCATGATATGTGAGTTTCTCATAGGAGTATGATGTTGTGGGTATTTGGATACCCATGAAAAGTGATATCTACATACCCATTTCCATTCCACTCTATTCTCAAACCTATACCTATAGTGATCCATCAAGCATACCAAACGCACCCTATTAGTTGGAATCATAAAAAGTCACTAGTAGGGTAGGGAATGTAATCTTTTATTCTAAATTCATAGTGAGGGAATTAAAAAAACACCAAACACTTGATTTGAGTTTTCTTTCAATCAACACCCATCAATACCCATAAACCAAACAGGCCCTTAGTTGATTGAAGAATGCGTTCTTCACCTTTGCACAAATTGAAACCAAAGTTCAAGTTTGTGTTGAACAAGTAAGCTTGTTGAGGAGGTCAACGAGCACTAGCATTGTTCAAACGAGAGTAATTGTTCTTCAATAAACACAACTTTTTAATGCATTTACGTTCGACAAACATTCTCTTACAACATATGAGGTATTCACGTGAAGACCTTGTGAGGCGTTGACCATGTTGGTTATTTAAGTGTCATCAACTATTTTAGGTAATTGCGATTTGCTAGAGACTAATGAGATTCACATTATGCTCGGATACGAGTTAGGAAAGTGTGGAATGCACACTCGTTGAGCTAATATGTTTCCAACCAGACAAAGATGCGGGGGTCAAGGGACAGCACCCCTTGTTGGGGTCCCACTCCCAAGTGAGCGGGCGGAGGTTAAGAGGAAGCCTCCCCTCACGGGGTTTTGGGCAGCGCCCCAAAACTTAAACGACTTCATGAATCGCTATTAAAGGATTTAACAGATTTTCCCGACAAAACACAACTCATGCCTGTTGGTGAAAGGTTTTGACTCTTGGTGTTTTAACCGAAATTAACCACCCATAACTGTCAAATATGTCTGTTACGTAATAGACACATATGGTCTCATTTAACGTACAAAAACACACAATTCCTCTCTGCTTTTGCTTTGTTCTCTTGTGCCTAGGAACAAAGTATTCTTCTTGAATGATCCTAATAAGGGTTTCGTGATACCCATGCATCAACAAGGTCAAAATACTTTAATCAAAAAATAACTTTACACGATTCAAGCAAGATATTCAAAATTATTATCATACCCGAACCTAACAACACTTGCCTACATATGAGAAATTATTTCTTGCGCAAAGTAAACCCAAGTATTAATATCAAAAGACAATGGTTATAGAATTGAATAAAATTGTTCTACCAAACAAGCAATGGTGATAACTCCACTCTAGTGCTAACAAACATGGATGTAAAAGAATTTAAAAAAATTGGGTAAAGCCATATATTAGCAACGACTTTCAAAAAAATTTGTTTATTACTAATATAGTAATTAATAATCTATTTTGTACATTATAGTGCTTTCTGTGAATATCCAAGTAGATAATATGTTTTTCTTTAAAAATTCCACATGTGTAATTGTTTTTGTCTAATTATAAACCCGACCCCAAATAATTTAACCCTAAACCAAAGAAAACCCGACCAAGTTTATTTAACCTAATTGACTCACAAAAAAAAAAAAAAAAAAAAAAAAAAAAAAAAAAACGCAGTCATAATTTTTACCCCAAATCCAAACCCTAATTGAAACCCCAACATGTCGTCAATCTACCTGAGATCGCTCATGTGAAGTGACTTTACCCTTAATTGGTTTTAACTTCAATGGACACACACTAATCCATCAAGAAGTTTTCTTGTATGTTCCTACCAGAACCGATACCAACCCGTCAAGAAGAAATGTGAATTCTAGGATTGGTATGACAGAGATTGATATGGATTGGTATAGGATGATTTGTACCAGATGGTACACTCCCTTTTGGAAAAATCCCCAACCCAACAAAAAAGGCGTCCCAATTTGGGCCCCCGCAAAGAGGGCCAAAACCGTCCCAAAAAATTTGGGGAGGATTTGGAGTTGGGCCTTTTTTTGTTTTGAAGCCTTGAGGTTTGGGGTTCAAAAAAAAATAAAAAAAAATTGATAATTTTGGGCCAAAAAAAAGAGAAGTTTTTTTGCAAATCGTTTTTTGACTTTTTTTTTTTGGAAAAAAGTCCAAAACCTTTCCCCCCTTTTTGGCAAAATTTTTTTCCCCCCCCTTGTTTTTGGGTTAAAATGTTGGTTTTTTTTTTTTTTTTTTGGGGTAAAAATTTGCCCAATAAGGTTTTAGTATAAGAATTGTCCTAAGGGCCCCCTTTAATGTTTTTTTTTTAATGTTTAAGGTTTTTTAATTTTTTATGGTAAAATGTTTTTTTTTAGGAAGATGAAAGTAAAAGGAATTGAAAAACCAAAATGGTGGGGAATTTGTAATTGTGAAAATTTTTGGGAAATGTAAAAATGAAAAAAAAACAGTTTTTTTTTTTTGTTTTTTTTTGAAATGGAAAAAAAAATCGGTTATTCTTTTTTTTTTGGGATGGGGGGGGAATTACAGAAAAATTGAAATTTTTGGGTTTTTTTTCCCCCCTTTTTTTTTTGGTTTTTTTGGGTGTATTAAATTGTCCTTTTCATATGAATGGTGGCAAAGAAAAAGAGCAAAGGTTTTTTTTGGGGTTATAAACCAACAATTTTTTTTGGGTTTTTTTTAAAAAGCCCTGGATTAAAATTAAACAACTTTTTGGGGTTTTTGAAAACCCCCATTTTTTTTTTTGGAAACTTGGGCAAAATTAAGGGTTTTTAAAGAATTTTGCCCCCTTTTTTTAAAATTGGCAAACAATGGCAAAATTTTAACCCCCTGCATTATTCTTTTAAAAAAACCCCCTTTAAAAAAACCTGCACCATTTTTTTCCCCCCCAAACAAATTGGCCCAAAAAGCAAAAAAACATGGCCCAATTTTTAAACCCCCCCAAATCGGGCCCAAAAAAAAATAAAAATATTGGTTTTACAAAATTATTAAAAAAAAAAGAAAATGGTTTTAAAAATAACCAAAAAGGGTTAAAGAAAAAACAAAAGCAAAGCAATTTTTATAAAACCAAAGTCATAAAAGAAAAAAAATTAAAAACAAGTCAAAAAAAGGGGGACCCCCAAATCCAAATAAAAGATTTTTTTTTAAAAGTAGTCCCCATAAAGGTTTCCAAATTTAACCCAAGTGGGGGGAACACAACCCCCCAAATTTGGGGGTTTTTTTTTTTTTTGTCCCCCCCAAAACAAAAATCATGGCTTAACCAAAAAAATCCCAAAAAAAGAATAAAAGTTTTTAAGTGTTTTTTTTAAAAAAAACCAATTTAGAAATTTGCCAATTCCACTTTTAACAAGAATTACCCAAAAATAAAAGATTTTTAAAAACAAATAATTTTGTTTTTTCCAACATTACTAGGGTTTCCCCCCCCCCCTGGCAAAATTAAACATGAGGGACATCCCAAGGGGAAAAAAGAACGGCAATCTTTTTGGGACCTTGACAAAATTCCCAAAAAATTGCCTTTTTTTTTGGTCCCCCTTTGGGGGTTTTTTTTTTCTTTTGGGGAACTTGTTTTTTTTCCCCCCCCCCCCTTTTTCTTTTTTTTTTTGAAAAAATCCAAACCTTTTTGGAAAAATTTTCGTTTTACCTTTTTTGGGCCCCATGTTTTCCTAAAATTCCCCATCCTTTCCTTGAATTTCTTCCCCCCTTATTTTTTCGTATTTTTTTGTGGGGATAAGATCCCCCCCCCCTGGGCCCACAAAAATCCACTTTTTGGGAAAACCAGGGTCCAAACCCTTTCCATTTTTCTTTTTTTTTTTTTTTTCTTACTTTTAAAAATTAAAAAACCCTTTTTGCCCCAAAAAGTTAAAAACTTTTTTGGAAACCTTTTTTCCTTTTTCACCTTCCCTTTTGGTGCAAAAGGTTTGGGAACACTTTCCCAAGGTTGGGGGAAAGGCTGGGGGGACCCCCCCAACTTGGGCAAGATTTTTGGGTAAGAATTTTCCCTTGAAGCTTTTGAAAAAAATACAAAGACCCAGTTTTCCCATTTTGGTTTTTTTTTACAATTCCCCCACCCTGGGGTTTTTCCCCCTGAAAATGAAAAAAAGGTAAAAAAAATTTGTGCCTTCTTTGGTCCCCCCCCTCTAAAATCAATTAAAACCCCAAAATCAAGGGATTTTTTTTTTTCTTTTAAATATTGGGAAAAAAAAAACCCCCCTTTGAAAAAAAAAAATTCACCTTGTAAAAGGATTCCCATCATAGGCTTTTGCCCCCCCAATTTTTCCCTTGCCCTTCTTGGCCTTTTTTTTTCCCCCCTTTTTCAAGGATTTTCCAATTTTTCCTTTTTAGCAAAAAAAAAAAACCATTCCTTTTTTTTCCCCCTCTTTTCCCCAAAAAAGTGCCTTGGTTGGAAAACAGCTTTTTTTTGCTTTTTTTCCCCCCAATTCCCAAAAGTTTTTTTTTTTTTTTTTTCCCCTTTTTTTGTTTTCCTTTTCCCCTTTTTTTCCCCAAATAATTTTGGGGGTTTTTTTTTGCCCCCCCCTCATTTTTTTCCCTTTTTTCTTTGCCCTTTTTTCCCATTTTTCCCAAAACAGCCTTTGGCAATTATTCTTCAAAAATCTTTTTTCCCCCAAAAATTTGTTTTTCCCCCCTCCCCCTGGAATAATCCTTTTTCCCCCCCCCCTTTTCAAATCCATGAAAACCTAACAAAAAAGACCCCCAAATTAAGAAAAACATGTTAATTGAAAAAAAAAAATTGGGGCCCAAAAAATGTTTTCAAGAATTTTTTTTTTGCAAATTTTTTAAAATTAATAAAATAAGTTTTTTTTTACTTTAAGTTAATTAAAAAACTTTTTTACCAAAATAAAAATCTTTTTTGTTGTGCTTTAAAAAAGAAGGATTTTTTCCCTCCTTTCCCCCTCCCTCCAAAACAACCTCCTTTTCTTTTTCCCTCCTGCTTTAACACCTCCTCTTTTTTCCCCTCTTTTCCAAAGAAGATTCCCTCTCCTCCTTCCTTACCCATACCCTTCCCTTTTCTTTTCCCCTTTCCCCTTTGCTTTTTACAACCCCACTCCTTTTTTTGAAACCTTTATCCAAAAGCCAAACCCACCTTTTTTTTCCTTCAAACAACCTCCTTTCCTTTTTCCACCTCCCCAAAAACCCCCTTCCTTAGACACAAACCTTCTTAAATAAAATAAACAATCTTTTTGCCCCAAACTCTAGAACCCTCTACCCTTTTTCTTTTTTTGGGGAAGCAAGGGTTTTTTTTTTGCAAAAACTAAGGTTTTTTTTCTTCCCTCTTTTTTCACTACCAACAACTCCTTCCCCTAAAAACCCAAACTGGTTGACACAAAATTTTTTTGGTTTAAAAACCAAACACACATAATTCAATCAAATAAAAGTTTAATATTTTTGGTTTTGAATAAAACCAAAATTTTTGTTTTTTTGAAACAAAATTTTTTTGAACTACCTAATAAGTAAGAAACCCCTTTCCCCCCCTTTCTGCTCAAAACTTGAGTGTTAAATTCTTCCAAATTAGCAATGACATTGTATATTCCTTTTTTTTTTTTTCCCCTGGATTCTTTTTTTTTCCCCCTTTGGCAATTTTTTCCCTATTTTATGGGTTGGGTAAAAGGTGGCCTTCAAATTTTTTTTTTTTTTTTTTTGGTTTCCTTTTTTTGCAAGAAAAAGAGTGCCCCAAAAAAACTGCCTTTTTAATTGGGAAAAACTGATCTATTGCTTCTTTTTTGCCCCAAAAACATTTTTTCCTGGCTTTAATAGTTTAAAAATGAAAAAAATTGGAACTTTTTTCCCAAAAAAAATCCTTTTTTCTGGATCCCTAAAAAACTTTTAAAAAAGTGCAAAATGTAAAACCCCTGCCCAAAAACTGCAAAAATGAAAAAATGCAAAAAAAAAGGGCAACACCACTTTTTTTTTTTTTAAAACTGCCAAAAAATAAAACCCTTTTTTTTTACAAAAAAGCACCATGTTCCTTTTTGTTTTTTTTTAGTCCAAAAATTCACTGCCCAATAAGCTTTTTTTGTGCCCTTTTTCCCAACTTCCTTTTAAAACTTTTCAAAATTCATGGAATTAACTTGCATTTTTTTTGTATTTAAAACATCCTAAAAAAAATGCCTGTTTTAATTTTTAAGAAATTTGTAAAGTTTTTTTTTTTTTAAGTATTATCATTAAGTTTAAATTGTAACAAATAAACTTAAAAAAAAAAAAAAACTGTGGGTAAAGTTCAAAAATTGGTTAAACCTTTTTTTCTTGCTCAATCCTTTTTTTTAATTTAAAGAAAGTTTTAAAAGTTTCCTTTTTTTCCTAATTTTTTGAAAAATTTTTTGAGTTTGGATTAAAAACCATCTTTCCAATTTAAAACTGCCAAACTTTTTTTTGTTTCATGAGCTTAACAAACCTTCTATGCATTGAATTAATTAAAAAATTTCCTTTATTGTTCCTCCAAAGCATAATTTTAATTTTATTTGCTTGGAAAATTTTTTCTCTTTTTTTAGATTTATAGCCCATTTAACTTTTCTGACAAGTACCATTTTCTTTTCAAAAACCAAAGCACACCTCACATTCCCAAAAAGGTTTTTTTTGAAAAAAAAAAAGCTTCCTTTTACCATGTTTGGATTTTCTTTTTCTTTGTATTCAAGAAATATTTCAAAAAAATTAATTGCTTTTTTTCCAAATTGTCATGGAACTTTTTTCAAATTATTCATCCAATTCACTTATCCTTATCAAAACCAACTTGTTTTTCCATTTTTTGTAAAAACTTACCCATTTGCAAAATTTGCCAAAGGTTTCCTTTTTTTTTGTGTTTTAAGTTTTCTTAAACCAAGACTTGTAAAAAAACTTCTTTTTTTTTTGAAAATTTTTTGCATACAAATTGTTCTTTTGGGTGCATTATTTCCCTTGTTATTTGTTTTAGCCAATGAGGCATTCAAACCATTCTTTTTTGCAATTAATTCAAAAATCCCTAAACTTAAAGTCCCCTTAAACAATTGGGAAAGAAAAAGAGAAAAGGATTTTTATTTGAACTATTCTCTTTTTAATCCAAACTGGTTGGTCAAACAATAAAAAAAACAATTAAAAAGTTTTAAACTTTTTCTTTTTTTTTTGAAGCATACCTTTTTTTTTGAAAAATCAAAAAAAAAGTTGTTTAAATCCTTGTTCCTTTTTTTCCTTTCTTTTTGCCAAGGTTTTTTTTTTTTTTTTTCCATTATTCAAATTAGCCAACAAGTTGGGGGGGGTCAAGAAACCAAGGCCAAAAGTTTTTTTTTTTTTCTCAAAAAAAAATAGTTTTTTCAACCTTTTTTAAACAAAACCAGCCCAAAAGCAAAATTGGAAAAAAAAAAAAAAATTAATAACAATTCTCATTTGGTTTTTTTTGCATCCCTTAACCATTTTTGCAAAGTTAAAAACAGCCTTTTTTTCACCCTGCAAAATGGTTGTTGCTTTTTCAAAAAAAAAGCAAAACAAAAAATCAAAAAGGCCCCCTAAAATTTGAAAAATTTTTTTCTTTTTCCCCTACAACCTTTTTTGCCAAAACCATTCAAAACAATCTTTTTTCCACTTTTTTTCCCTTAAAAAACAGATTTGTAAAAAATAAACCTCTTTTTAAAGGTAAATTTGTTATTCCCAAGAAAAAAAAAGAAAAAGTTTTCCCTCCCTTTTTTCCCCAAACATTCAAAACCTAAAAAAATTGCAAGTAAAAAAGATCCCTTTGGAATTTTGAAGTCCCCACCTTTTAAAAACAATCTTTCTTTTTGGTTCTTTAATAAATCAAATTAAATCTCCCCAATAAAAGTTTGTTTTTTTTTCAAATAAATTCCCCTCAAAAAAAAAAAAAAAAAAAAAAAAAAAAAAAAACCCCTCATGGTTTTTTTTAATTCAGTTGCCCCTTTTTTTTTGGTTTTTTTTTTTGGGCTTTTTTTTTCTTTTTTTTTTAACAATTTGAACCAATGCTTAAAAAACAATCAAATTTAAAACTTTTTTTTTTTTAAACTAATCTTTGGTCCCTTCCATTCTTTTAAATGGTAAAAAAACATTGAAAAATGAAAGGGGGTTCCCACTTTTGATTTAAATCCTTTAGTTTTCCTTTTTTTTTTTTTTTTGGAAAAAAAAGTTGGTAAAATACAAGTTCCCCAAACTTTTTTTGTAAAAAAAGTGGAACCAAAGAAGAACCCAAGGTTTTTTTTTTTTTTGTAGTTTTCCTAAGAAACCATTTTTGTGTTTTTTCTTGAATAAGAGTGGTTTTTTTTTTTTGATTTTTTGGAAAAAAAATGAGTTTGTCCCAGTTGCTTTTCAAATCCATGAAAAGCCCATAAATATTTCTAAAAAAAAAGTTATAAACACTGCCTCTGTTTTTTTTTTTTTTTACCTATCAAATAAACATTACTTTTTTTTTTTTTTTTTCCCCCTTAAGTTCCCCCATTTTAAAAAGGTTGGAATTTTCCAGGTTGAATTTTTTTTTTTGGGTGATCTTTTTTTTATTTTGTTTTTTGGAAAAATTTTTTAAGGTGGAAAAAAAACCCTTTTGAAATTTTAAAAAAGCCAAAATAATGTTTTTCAAAATGTTCTTTTTCTTTTTTTTTTTTTCACCCTTCCCCAAAAAAATGGATTTGCTTACAAAAACCCCCCCCTCTCCCAAAATTTTTTTTTGAATTTTTTTTTGGCTTTCTTGTCAAATGGATTGGTTTTTGCTTTTTAAAAAAAACTTCCACAAAACGTTTTTTTTCTTTTATTTTAAAAAACACCACCAGGAGAAAAGACCTTTGCCAACCCCCCTTTAAACCCAGACCTTTTAGTTAAAAAGACTTTTTACTTAGTTTAAACCTTTTTTGCCAAAATTTAAAACCCAAACACTTTAACCAAGGATCCCTTTACTAAAAGTAACTTTGCCAATTTCAAAGTTCCCTAGCCCAGAAAACTTTTTTTAGCAAGGCGCCTTAAAGGTGGAAAGTCCAAAAACCAAAAACAAAATTTTCCCCTTTTCCTTAATCTTTTTTTTTTTTTTTTTCTTTGTTAAATAAACTTATTTAAAACCATACCCAAGCACACCTTTTTTTACCTTTTGCCTTTGCACATCCCCTAACCCCAAAAACAGTATTTTAACTAAGCAAAGACTTCTGTTCCCATTTCAATTTTCCCTTTTCAAAAAACCAATAAATTTTTGGTAAAAAACCAATTTTGGCAAACTCCATTAGTTTTTTAATAAAGCCTTTTATTCTTTTCAAATTGCTCGGGGTGTTTCCCATAATCTTTTTCCAAAAAATCCCTAAAAAAAAAATTTTGGGTTTTTCATTTAAAATTTCCCAAAGGGAAAAAAAACCTGAGGAGGGGTCATGTTTTTTTTTTTTTGGTGGAAATTTAATTTAAAAAAACCCAACCTTTTTTTTTATTTTTTTTAACTTTTAAAAAAGCTTTTTTTTTGGGTCTTATGTTTTTTTAAAAAGCAAAGACTTTCAAGGGTCCCATTCTAAAAAGGGCCTTCAACAAAAAACCTCTTTTGTTTTTTTTTTTTTTGAAGGGAAAAGTGGTTCCCCCTTTTGATCCAAAAAGACTAATCACCCAAAACATGAAACCAAAAAAACTTTTTTGTCAAAAACTGCAACATTTTTGTTTTAGAAATTTGGGTTTTTTTTTTTTTTTCTTTTTTTTTTTAAAAAAAAAGTTGCTAAGGTTTTTTCTTAAAAATAAACTTAAACCAATTTTTTTTTTTTTTTCAAAAAAATCCCCCTTTTTCCAAAGTAAAAATGAAAATTTGTTTAGGTTTTTAAAATTCATAAAAAACAAAACAATAATTCAAAAATAACAAAAAATGGGTTGGTGGGGTTTTTTTGTTTCGTTTTAGTGTAAAGAGAGAGAGAGGAGAAAGAAAAGTTGGAAGGCTTTTTTTGTTTTCCCTTTTTTTAAAAAGTGGAGAGAAGGTAAAAAAGAAAAAAAGAATTTTTTTTTTAAGGAATTTTTGGAAAGAAAATAAGAATGAATAGGCCAAAACCAAACCCCTTCCCCCCAAACACCTTGGGAAGGGCTTTTTTTTTTATATTTAGTTTTCCTTTTTTTTTTTTTTTACAAAAACTTTTGAGTCCCCCCCTTTAGCGGGCCTGTTAAGAGCGGGTTTTTTAAAAAAAACCAAAAAAAGTTGGGGGTAAGAAACCCCTTTTTTGAAAAACCCCCGAAACTTAACAAAACAAACTTTTACGTTACTAAAACTAACTAAAAAAAACATATATGAAAAAACGTTTCTTACGAGCATAAAAAAAAAAACCAAATTTTGAAAAATTTCTTTATTTAACATGGATTTTTTTAAAAGGAAGACCGAAAAGTCCCTTTTCTTTCATCTCTTTAGGGCAAAAATAATTTCCCCGTTAAAATCTCCCCTTTAAAACAAATCTTTCCCCCCCTTAAAAGCGGAAGGTTCTCCCTTTTTTTTAAGTAATCCGTTCTTTTTTTCAATTGATTTTTTTTTGTTCCCCTCCCTTTTTGATAACTTTTTTTGAATTTTGATTAATAAAATGAAAATCCCTTTTTTTTTTTTAAAAGCGGGGTAAAAACTCCTTTTTTGGATTCTTTTTCCCAATTTTAAAATTTTTATTGGGTAAATTTCAGCAATGAAAAACCTTTTCAAGATTCTTTTTTTTGGTAAAAGCTCGCCCAGTAAATTTTGGATTCTTTTTTTTTTTTTCCAACTTCAAAATTTTGCCCAAACGCGG
>LBNU01016960.1:95997-106518 GCA_014162995.1 Artemisia annua | reverse complement strand
ATCAATAAACTCTCTTAGATCTTCCATAACCATAAAGTCCGTTTGATAGGTAAAGCTCCCCATAAACACATGCAAAGTCTTAGCCCTAGCAATAATATTATCTCCTTGATACTCTAACTCATTTGGCATGATTTTATTGTATTCAGCACGCGAAATGATGTTCATTGGCAAAGATGAATTAAGGTAAGCGTCAAAGCTTCTAAATCCAATTTTGCAAGGGAATTTCATGTTAAACAAACTATCTTTCTCAATCTTTGTTCTAGGGTCAACATAAATTAGAGGGTTAGCTCTTTCATCCCCTTCAGGGTCATCTACTACTTCCCCATTCCCTAGGTCTTCATCGGAATCCGACGAATAGTAAAAAGGGCCATTTTCATGGTCGTTGTCATGGTCAGATTCGTCCATATCAGAATGGTTGTCAAAGTGATGATCGGGTGATAGGTTTGGTGGGTTTTCGTTTTCAACAATAGGGGGCAGGTTGGGTAACTGAAAATTCCTACGGCGGAAAACACAAATAACAGAGATCAAACGATCAATATTACTCATGAAGAAGTATTACGAACAAAGGCACCAAGAATAAGATAGACTAAAGAGATCCTAGAAAAATAAAATAAAATCTCACTAGAAAGGAGTCTAGTGAGTAGACCTAAATAAAAATAAAAATTAACCTAAGCAATAACTATTCCCCGGCAGCGGCGCCAAAAACTTGATGCGTAGGGATTGCTTACGCACTTTGTTTTACCTCTCAAGGGATCTCAAGAGGCTTACAATCCCCACCAGGCAGTGTACCTGACCGATGTAGTATAGTGTAGTGGCAAGTACCGGGGGATTGATCGTTCTCTCACAGGGAATAGTGTTCGTTAGGTTAAAGACTACTCTAATTAAGGTCTAAGGGTGGAGGATGATTATTTTTTGTATTTTTATGTTTTTTAGAAATCAATAAAATCTCGTTTTTGAAGGAGTGGGCGGAATTAGTTGCTAGTCAACTAACCCAAATTATCTACTTATGCAATTAATTTAAAGTTTAGAAAACAATGGTGGGGAAAGTAGTGTTTACTTAGATTTCATTACTCCCTAACTATCTTTTACCATGTAATTAGTATGTTGAGTTTGCGTGGATGACGGGTGTATTCCTAACAAGTCGTAGGGAGTGCGTTCAATTCCCTAACTCTATAAGCTCCTACCTCACTCTATGACGATACGTCAAGTATCCTATCATAAGCTCACCGATAGCAACCTACGCATGAAATACTACCTTAAAATCGATTAACGCACATACGATTCACGTTTCCTAAGACGTTCAAGCTTGTTACCGTATAGGAGGTTAGCCAGTTTTCTTAAGTCTAACGTAGATGAAACATTCATCCAAATCACAATCACAACATACACATCACATGATAATCAATAGTTAGGTTTCATTAGATCTAAGCAAACACAAGTTAATTTAGCCTAGCATGTTAAAGGAAAGAAAAGCACAAACATAAATCATACAACACATAGACATATTGTATGGATTGAATGAAGACTTATCTTAGATTAAACATGCAAGTTAGAGGGGTAAAAGTACCCTCTAAGGTCTGTGATACACGAGCTAGGGTTTAACCCTTAAGTTCTCCACCAAGTTCCTCTTTTAAAACAATAAAAATCGTCCTATATATATAGATAATACGGGCTGACGGCGTCAGCCCAAGGTGTGACGCCGTCACGCCGACGATTAGGGTTTTGTGATGGCCTTCTTGACGTCGTCACGCCGCCTTGTTCCAGATCTGACGGCCTTCCCTGACGCCGTCACCAGACTAGGCCAAAAACTCTTTGGCCCGTCATGAGTAACTTCCAATTTCTTCACTTCATTTGTTCCTGACGTCGTCACGTTGAAGCTTGTGACGCCGTCACCTTCTGTGCACTTTAGGGTCTTTTGAGATTTTGTTGTTTTCCGCACTTTTTCACTCCGAAAACGCCCGAAAATGCTTCTTTTGTGATTTTCTCCTCAAAAGTACCTAAAATGAGAAAAGAAATGACTTTGGGTGAAATCCGATCAAATAATATACGAATTAGGACTCAAACTGACCCCTAAAAACGTAACATTTTTCGTCTCATCAAATATAAATTGACAAATAAAGGTAAATAACAAAGCAAGTAAATAACTAGAAAGGAATCAATGGGGAGAAGAAGTGTTAACCTAATTACTGCTTTTGTTATTATCATGATTAGTTTCCTATAAGTGCATCCTATCATATCGTCTGGGGATTAAATTCATTTTTTATCAGAGGGTTAAATCACCTAGATCTATCTTACACCTTGTCCTATCCAAAACTATTGTAAAGTCGTGGGTTCATTGGTACGAAGATGTAAGATTCATTAAGTGCTTCTACTAACATGGACAAGTCTAACGGATGCGGCATGGTCAGATCTTACACCCCTCTAACTTCGTTAAGCATATAGCATTGGTAGGTGGTCCTAGGGTTAATTCGCACATGTATGGTGATATTGCTATCACCAAGTCACATCCCTAGCGGCTTGCTTCCTAGGGTTAATTCCACAAGCCTCTAAGGAACAACCAATGCTAAACACTACGGGAACTAGAGTGTCCCAAGACTCACCATAAAAGCATTCAAACAATAGACAATAGATGCGTAGAAAACTAAATCATAACAATAACAATTTCATAAAAAGGCTAACACCAAGAGGTGATTAGCCAAACATATAGTAAACTATACCAACAATAATGAATAAAACATACATTGAATTCAACATAGTGTTTGATGCAAATTACTTTATGTAAGGTTAATGATGATGATGATTACAAGTGAATTCTCCCTTTGGAAGTGGTTGGTTGCTGCTGGAAGATGCCCAAAGATGGTGCCTTAATCGCCCCTTTGAAAGGGAGGAAGAAGGATGCTCAATAATGCAGAATTCGACCTTTATTTATAGATTTCGGACCAGCTACGGCGTAGTTATTGTCCAACTACGGCGTAGCACCATTATAGCTACGGCGTAGCGCGTTTTGGGCTCAATCTAGCAATTTTTCATTGCTACGGCGTAGCTGTTTTGTGAGCTACGCCGTAGCTACTTCAATCCGTGTTTTGGTCATCTTCGAAAAATCATATCTTTTGAACCGTAAGTCGTCACGGGACGTGCCACCCGGCGTTTCGAAGGTAATTGAGTCTAGTTTCATATAAAAATAGTCTCATGGCCTCAATCTCTCTTTATCTTCAATCCATGAAGTAAACATTACTTGTTGTTCAATACTTTGCGCCCAAGTTAATAACTACGGCGTAGCTAAATGGAAAGTTACGCCGTAGCCTTCATACAAAACTACTACGGTGTAGTCTCAAGAGTGGCTACGCACGTAGAACTCTCGTTAACATATCTACGCCATAGCCCTATGACAAGCTACGGCGTAGTCTTCGTAAATCCTTGTTACGGCGTAAGTGGATGAACCTCTACGCCGTAGTTAGTGCAGAATCCATATTTTCTACGTATTTGCCCTTAAGTCCTTCCATTTCCGCGTATGTACATTCTTTTACTCATCCCTTTACCCTGAAACAAAAATAGAAAGAAATAAGAGTATATATTCTTTATACGAATGACAATTGGTACTTGATTGTTTACTTTAGTGATTCTTAGGTAAAAACAAGCAATTGGTGAAACTTGGCGATTTTTGGACGAATTATGGAGCAAAATAATCAAGATGGAAAAGTCTATTGAAATCATGGAGATACGCCGTATCATCCTAGATAGATGCGTCGTACAATCATACTTAGATAAATTCGAAGACCATTGCCTGACTTTGAAAAATGTGTCGCATGTGATTTTATCATGCGCCGCATAAGAAACTTTGGTCAATGAAGAAGATCCAACTTGTTCTACTCTAGATACGCCGCATTACAATATTGACATACGGTGTATTACTGACTTCACCAAATACAATCCAAGACGTTGAAGAACATGCGCCGCATAGAGATTCAAGATACGCTGCATCTGAAGACGGTGTACGAATATTCCAGAATATAATAATCTTGGACCCCATGCGAAGTTACCTCAATGCGCCGCATCTACTTAGTTGATGTGTTGCATCGTACCCTCAGACAGAAACTATAAATATAGATGTGCAACAAAACCCAAAGGAGACAAATTCAGACGAAAAGGCAACACAAGACACACCCCAAACGAAGATCTTAGAGCAGTAAGAAGGTCCTGCATGTTTATAGTTCATTAAGTAGTTTTGTTTTATTGTATTAGTAAACGTTAATCCATCAGGATTGATGGACTTGTGGCCACAATACTGCTCCCCTTAAAATTGCTTTGATTAAAAGTTTAGATGATGTTTTTTAGTTCTTTTTATATGTGCTTTAACCTCTGTATCTAGGTGTGTTTTGCTTGGGCTGCCATACCCCCTCCGCGCTTACTTTTCTAGTATCTAGAAAGTGAGATAGGCATAAGTGATCATTAAGAGTTTACTCGCCTATATATAAGATCTAACGAGACAGATAAGATTACGATACTCATCATATAAAACTAGCAATAAAACAAGTGACAAGCTACTTAACCATATGACAGGCCTTCTATCTGTATCTAACATTTATTCATGCACGTGTTTGCTATTCTCTGATTCGTTCTCATTAGTTTTACTTTTTCTGTTAAATCTACAAAACTGTGCTAGTCTCTCAAACTAAACCCCCTTGAGTTAGATTAGGTTGTAAAACTAACTTTGTATATTAAAATATTGATTAGGTTAACTAGATATTACATTCCACTCTTAGTGATCGACACTCTGCTTACCACTATCTTCATACTCATCGGGTACACTGCTCATTAGTGTGTGTGTGTTATAGGATAAGTCGGCTAAATATAAATTTAAAACTTGAATAGGCATAAAAACCTCTATACTACACGTGACACAACACGCATCAATTGTTCACAAGATAGTGGCAATATGTAAAATCAAGTACATACACTAGTAACATTCATCGTAGAGGTACCTGGGACAGTCAAACAGACAATAAACAAACAGCCTCCAGTTTCACTTATTCTAAAGGAGAACACCTCATTGCATCAAAGAAAAGTCAGGCAAATTTATCTGACCACTAGACATACTGGCTCGTTTTTACTAATGAGCTCCATCTGAATAATGATTCTATGGGCCACAAATCTCGAGAAAAAGGAAAGCAACAAACAATTATGAAATGTATTATTTCATAAAAATGGAATCCATTTCCTTACATATACATGCCAACATCAAAACAAAAATACATCAAGGAAAGAAAAGTCAACTGAACGACTCAACAAAAATCCCTGACAGACATCAGCATAAAGTATCCTTAAAAACATCATGCATCAACCTAGCTTGAAGAGGATATAACAGATGGGGAAGTTTGACAACCCTCAGGGACAATGCTCCACAGTGCGGGAAAAGAAGAGTTGGCTAAGTCAGCAAGCTCCCTCAAGTAGCTCTAGTCCCTACTACTAAAAGAGGTACAAACATAAGAATAATTCTAAAAGGATCCTCTATTTAGCAAGGCTTCACCAAATTCACGATAACTGAGAAACTGTCGATAAACTGAGGGAGAGAACTAGCGAAACATTTATTCTACTAAGTCAGTGATTCAACCTTCCTCTCTCTCGCCTAAAAGCTTTCTTGAGTATAAGTTAAGTTGGACCTCAACTTAGCATTAAGCTCCTTCAAACCCTCAACCTCTTGAACAACAACAACTTTACCAACTATTGCTCGAGTTAGATCACTAATCAGTTCTTCGAACTTGGAGGAATGCATTTGCTCAAAAACGTCCAAACGCCCCTCAAGTGACTCTTCCTATAGAGCCTTATTATGTTTCTCTAAAGATGGAGAAATTCTCTCTTGCTCCAAAGCATCCTTTTCAGCCTGCAAAACTTGTAGCTGTTGAGTTTCATTAGCAGATAGCAAAGCAGCCTTTTCCTGAGCCCAGGAGGCCTTTTCATCTTCAAATCCTCACTTAGTCTCTTGAAGCACCTGCTCCAAATCTTTAACTCCGTGAGAGAAAACTTCATAAGTCTCTAACAAAGAGCGATAACCACAAACAAGAGTTGTAATACTACTATCTAAGACCTGGAAAACAGTAGGAAAGTCGTCAGTCCTTTCAGTCCTTTTAGGTTGAGGAACAATGGAAGACATAAATAATCGTTGGGAGGACAGATCAATCAAAGGATCATCAGCATCCAAAGACGTCTCAAACCTGAGACAAGGATCCTTCACAGCAGCAGGCACGCCAAGCCTGCATTACCTACGCAGACAAACAATTTTTTTTCTAGGTTCCATGTATCTGAACCAAACACAACAAAGGATAAAGGTATTAGAGAATACCTTCAGATGCAATAACATCATCAACCCTTGTTCGCTTGCCAGTTGGGGTATCACCCTGTAAAATGCTGGCACCAACATCAATACCTAAATAAATAGGAAAGCTAGCATGGATGGTAGAAAAAGAACTGACAGATTGCCTTCTCTTTTTACGAATCTGCGGTCACTCAACTATTTCCTTACTACTCTCAATATGAGCAATACCTTTCCCTGTCCAAAAAATAGGGTAGATGTTGACATTCGGCCATGAGAGATCAGGCTGAAAAGAAACAACATCAGGAAGAGGACCAAGGCTGGTTCCTCCAGTTTCAGGCTCCACAACATTTAACATTCCAGTTATGGCCAATTGAGCAACAGGACGATGCACCACCTAGGCAGCAAGTTGATCAGGAGCCTGATCATTCTCCTGAAGATTTCCAGCTGGGGCAACGCCCCTAAGAGCATCCACTTTTGGAGGAAAGAAAGAGATAACTGGGTTACTAGCAACATACAAAGACTTGTTACTCCTATGCGTCATAAGGTCACCAAGACAAAAAACAAAATATGGAATCTTGCATTAAAATACTTTTTACCAACACCGTTCCAATGGAACACTGGTTCATAGCCATCCTCCCACAAGGTACTCATCTCTCATGATAAGGCCTCTGGTGAACTGACAATTCACAAAGGGCTCGGTACAACTCCTTTTGTGTATTATTAAACTCAAAAAAAAAGCTTAGCCTCGTCTAGCCTAACATGACGATTCCACTTAATATATTGGCCAGCTAAATAACCCTCTAACGGTTGGACCCAGATCCAATTCCCATGCCAACTATAGAAACCTTACACGAAGGAATCAATTTAAACTTCTTCTCATCCTTCCTTTTTTCTATAGTATACCAAGAACCATATTGTTTTAAAAAGAATAAAAGTACAAAAGACTTCAAGGGATAAGGGGATTTTTATGCTATAACAGGCCAGTATAAAGTGGCTATCCGCTGAACACCATTGGGATGTAATCAGGGTGCAAATACCGTAAAAATCAAACAATTGCCAGAAAAATAGGTGTAAATGAAACATAAGGTTACCATAGATAATGTACTCAAGCTATAAAGCTATGGTACCACGCTTCTGAGGCATATTGTTACGATCTTCACTTTTGGGGGCACGAGGTTACAAGCCCCTGACCTAGGAATACTTACCTAAAAAGGACTCAAGCTTATCTAAAGTAAGTGAGGACTCACTAGCCTCTACTGTTGGGGACGAACTTTGGGGAACAACCCTTGGAGGCATAATCCAAAGGACAAATTCAAGAAAACAAAAACGTCTGAAAAATGACAAAAGTTCAAAGCCCAAAGGAAAAAAATGGTTATAGACCGATCTCCTGGTTAGCTTCGTCTTCTTCCTCCACAAATGCACTAAGTTTGAAAAAAAAGATTAGCATGATTCATCAACACATTAAGCAAGTAGAAATCAAGAAGCAACTTACAAAGGGAAGAAAAGAAACTCGGGAGACAACTACAAAGTCACAGGGAAAAAGATTTGAGAAAGAAACAAGCAAAAGGTATGAAAACCTTATATAGCCAAATCTTATTGGGCCCACAAGGCATGTCTAACCGCATAAGTTATACACAAACAAATGCGTGTGTAACACAAACAAAGGCACATTTAACACAAAAAGGGCCCACTATGCCTAGGAAAATGGGCAAGGCAGTTAGAAAATCGTGCGTTGCTACAAACAAGGCAAAAACGCATGCGTTTCAAAATTCAAAATAATTACCTCGAAGATCAAAAAAGAGAGAGAAGATTGATGGCTAAAAATTAGCTGCACATTCAAGTCCTACAATTAATGGCCGTGACGCACGGACGTCACTTACACAATGATGAGCCTGAAAAAGTCGCAAGCTATACTTTCAAGTAGCTTGGGAAAATCGCATAAGGGACAAAACATCATGAGCCCATCAGTACATTTCCCCAAAGTAGTCAAATATTCTAATGGGCTAGGGGGATTTGATAGCGTATAGGACCTTCAGCCCAATCGACTAAAGGTCTACATGCTCTAACTAGGCCCAATAACGGCCACAAGTCATCATAACACGCATGGGAAACGAACTCCCAGGTCAAGCTTGAAAGCTTGGAAAACACACATTCAGGCAATGATAGGATTGGGAGCTTCCCCTATGACCGTAGCAATAAGCGAATACGTGTCACTATCTCATTTGCTTAGAGGTAGTGTTGCAATCTTGCATGGATCATTCCATGCACCCAACGAGACCAGGAATGGACCAAGAATAACATGCTAGGTGTCATTCCTGTCTCCTCTATTGGATGTCTGCCACGTGTACCATCTTCGTACCGTCAATGGACCTTCAGGGAGATGTGATACCTTAGGACCATCCTTATAAATAGAAAGTTCATTCCAACGAATGAACCAACCTTACTGACACTGTGAATTCACACATTCACAAACTAGCTACATGTGAGTGTTACCCCAGCTCGTAACTCCGATCCAACCTTGGGGTTCTTACCAAACGTGAGAAACCAAACCAGTTAGCTACCTTTATCCCCCAATACGTACCTTATGTAAACATCGTTTTTCTCGGTTCGTGATGAGTGTGTAAATACTCATCATTTTTATCATATTTTAACTGCCAAAACACGTGAAAACACTCGGAAATACATCCAAATACTGAAAATATCCCAAAGATCGTGTTTTATATGTTTTAAATGCAAATTGATTAAAAACAAATGAAAATCGTACAAAGTTTGCATAATTAAGCATTGAGTGCAATCATGATTGATCTTCTCATTGAACTATAGTTTTCCCCAGCGACCTGTCGCCGGGGATAGTACCACAAAACGTTGACAAGTCAACGAAAAAACAAGGTTTCCCGAGCGACATGTCGCCGGGGATACCTTGCTTATTCGTTGACTTGTCAACGTATAAACAGAGTTTCCCAAGCGACATGTCGCCGGGGATACTTGGCTTAGTCTTTGACTTGTCAACTTATAAGCAGAGTTTCCCCAGCGACATGTCGCTGGGGAAAATGAGAAATTAACTTTTGCTTTAATTAGACGAGCTAATCACTTTTTCTTGACCCGAATATTCCCCAGCGACATGTCGCTGGGGATACAATGCCACCGTGGCACTGCTTCTTTGACTGAAAAAAGAGTGAGACCCACGTCGTCGCCGGGGATTATCGATGGGGAAACAATCCCTGTCGATGGCCAGTTTATATTCGTAACCTATCTATAAATAGTCTAGTAGCAACAAGATCAACATTTTAAAACTAAGTACATATCTTTCTCTTTGCATACGGAGTACATTTTAGGTATCATTTGTTTATACATTTTCCGGGCTCGAAACAATGGGAGCTGGTGGCCAGATGAATGTTTCTATCGAAACAGACATACTCCAACGTGTTCCGGTCTTTAAACCTCCATTTCGGATCGCTGATCTAAGGAAACAAATACCACCACACCGTTTTAAACGCTCTCTTATCCGCTCTCTTGGTTCCTTCTTTCGAGATCTTTTTGTAATCTATTCTTTATACTATCTAGCATTCACTACAACAATTACCCCTTTCCCCATCGACATTTTCCCCGGCGACATTTGTTGCTGGGGTATCCTCACTAAACGACAAAAATAGATCCTACGTGGCACAAATTCTCGTAGAAAAGTCAAATAAATTATTGTGCACTCTTCCCCCCCAACCACCCTCCTCTTCCCCCTGGCCGAAGTATCCATGTGAGCTTTTTTCACACACCTACCCTTCGCATTCGTTTTAGGGTCTGAATTTCGAGAAAAGCAAAGAAGAGTGTTTCACTAATACCAACTTATATTTAGTATAATAGGATAGTCTTGTAAGCCATTAGGGCATACTTTTTTCTTGTTATCTTTCCTATTTTCAAGCTTAGATTACATTCTGTAATTTCAGTTTTCAGTTTAATCAGTTTCTTTGAAGTTTATGCCAATTCGAATTTTCTTCAATTTCCAGTTACTAGTTATTTTTTTAAATGTCCTTTATTATATCTCAGAATGTTAGTTTAGTGTCATTAAACCTTGTTTGAATAGAAAGCAGCGAGAACTAAGAAAAAAACAGAAATCAAAAAGAAACTCAGAAAAAAAAAAAAAGGAAGAAGAAAGAAGAAGAGAATAGGTAGCGTGGCTGAGATGGTGATAATCTGGTTTAGAGTCCATGGGG
>LBNU01016960.1:77461-95988 GCA_014162995.1 Artemisia annua | reverse complement strand
GGCGATCATGTCGCCGGGGATAAAAATAGCAACCCGACAATATATTTACTATCTTTTTTTTGTCACACATTAGGAGGAGATGAAAAAGGCTTGATGGCTACGGGTTGATACACGGAGATGAGATCAATCGTTGCACACGAGGGGTAAGGCTTCTGTGGGCACAGTCCTGGTGTGTTCGGGTATGGCCATCACGGGCCACATCAAGGCCAAGTATGCCCGCCCCGAAAGCGTTCACAGAGCATGCAGAGAAAGTAGACTTTTATGATGAAGCTTTTCAAAGCGACGACAAATCTCGGATACGTTTAAGGAGTTTGAGTCGGTGGTGCTAGCGGAGTGCGTGTGGTCGATGACGCATGAGAGTGGCGATGAGGATGGCAGGATGGCGAGATATCTCTCGCATTAGGTTGTGGTTTTGTTACTGGTTCTCCATTATCTTCTAGCTTGGATGTCAAGTAAGGTTTTGGACCAAGTTTTCCTATAATATATGTGTTAAGTGATATTTGTTGTTATTTATTGTTCATTCCTACTAATTTAGGTTTAATTTAGATTAGTATAGCTTAATTAGTTAGGTTTGTATTGTTAATTAGTGATTTGCTTTGAAAATCCTTAAAAACAGTTAGATATAGGGGTGTTTGGCTTAGACTGTTTGATTGAGTTCTTGTTGCTTTTTGTTGTTATAAACTGCTTAGACTCCTTAATTAGGTCCAATATAGTGTAGTGCAAGCATAAAATCAGTAGGGTATTAGAAAAAAGTCATAATCTCTCCTAATCTCTAATATTTGTATAACTGTTAGGATTTAGGATTGCTTAATCTTCATTTTAGATATAAAAGTTGTTAAGATAGCTTATTTTAGTCATAACTTAGGTTAATACAACATATTTAGTTACTTAGGATCATCAGAACCTCAAATTAGTCAACTTTTAGATAAAATAGAAAGTCAAAATTTTCTTAAGTGTTGAAATGGGACAGATTTCACAAGCTTCTGTAGGGTTCAATTCTAGTTGTTATTAGATAAGGTTTGTTGTTTTATAATCTATGGTTGCTCACCTTTCAGAATCAGAAAGAAATTTGGAATTTGAACTAGATTTGGTCCCTTAAATTTGATCATGAATATGCTTGCTTGACTGAAAAGTTGCCCTGCATCTCAGAGTTTTGCTCATTTTCAACTGGCCATAGATCATTCATTTCTAGGAGTTAAGCTGTGATCTTTGTAGATTTAGGAAGCCCCCTAGGTTATCTTGATTTTGCCCCCATTAGGTTTTAGTTTCTAGCTTATTTGACTGCTTATTTTAGGCCATCTTTTGGCTTATTTTCTGAATCTGCTGCTGCAGGGTTGTTGTTATTAAAGCTTGGTACTTGAATTTTGTTGTGTTTGTTGTTGTTACTGCTTCTTGTTATTGTTGTTGGTTGTTTTGCTGTTTGTTACTTTGTTCATAAGCTTGTTTAAGCTTATTTGGCTTAGCTACTTAGTTTGACAGTCACAATAAGAAAAAGAGAACAAAGATTTTGAAATCAAAAGTTGGATTCTAAAACTGTTTTGATTTCAAGAGTTGGTTAAGGTTTTGTTAATCTGTTTTCAAATTTGTGTTTGTGTGTTGATTGTTGTGGAACATGTCACTCACTGGGGAAAGGTATCCCAAGCGACATGTCGCTTGGGAAAGACCCGAATTTTCGTTAGGGAAAGGGGTAAACGTTGTAGTGAGAATGCTCGCTCTTATGGCATTAGACAGTTTTCTACGCCTTTTATTTTAGTCTTAGGGTATGTTTGGCGACAAGTAGTAGTAAGCAGTAGCAGTAGCAGTAGCAGTAGCAGTAACTCTTGGAGCGGTAAGTAGAAAGCTTCTTCATAAAGCATTACAATTTGGAGCGGTTGGGTGTGTTCAAACGCTCTTGAAGGAGTTGTCAAACAAGCTTTTCATTTAAATGCTTACCGCTTACCGCTTGTCGCTCCTAAACGCTTCCTTAACGCTTGTTGCCAAACATGACCTTAGTGGCGTGGGCCGGGAAAGAGTGCAAGAAATAGACTTTTCATTGATCGGAAACAACAAAAGTCCACATTTTAATGCGAGATAAGTCCAAATAAATAAATTAAAAAATAAAAAATAATAGAACCTTCTAAAATATCACCCATTGGCAAACGTTTATAACTCTTTTTCTTTTTTTTCTTTTCTTTTTTAAATCATAGTTTTCTTTTATAACTCATTTACATATGTATAATAGCTTATTGGCCCGTGCATTACACAGGGCACATAATTGATTGAAATACATATAAATAAAATGTAAGAAGATTTTTGTGGAGTACCAAAACGTACTAGGTGAAAAACTGGAACAAAATAGCATGTTTTCACATATGGTAACTGATAAATTATGGAGTATATGGTCATTTTTATTGTTAAGAAGTTTATATGACTAGACGAGTACCCGTGCATAGCAACGAGATTTTATAACGACAAATTGTTTAGTGACAAAAAAATTATGGGTTATAAACGAAATATAATAAAAGTTTAAAAATTCGGGAATTAAACATAAAAGTTTTGTATTATGTTGTAACTTGTTTAAATTGTACACTGTAAAAATTTTATTGTACTATTTCGTAAAGGGGTGTTTTAATTGGTTGTATTTAATTTGGTAGATATGCTTTTAATTTGTTGTACAATGTGAATAAATCATTGCACTTTTAAGTAATAAGAGTGTTTTTATTGCCTTAAAAAGTTGTACAATATGTTTCTTTGTTTGTATGTTTCAATTTTCAAGTTTGTAATGTCTTAATGCATTAAAATGTTGCACACTATACATTTATCTCGCTTTTAACCATTTTCAATTTTCAACTTTTAACATTTGACTATTTTCATTTTATATGTAGTATAGATACAGATGTATACATTTAAAAAATATCAACACTGATAGTTAGTTGATGATGCGGGACGAACCTACATTTGTTAGACAATTTTGATACTCGTATTTTCAGACGAGGATAATTGTAGAATTATCAAACAAAAGAGTAATATTATAATAGATAAAACACAAGAATTGAGAAACTCTCTCAGATTCTTTATATTAATTGAATTCAAAATAAAAATATTCTACATAAAACATAAACCATGAGTTCTATTTATAATAGACAAACAATAATCCTAGTACGACTCAAGATAATAACTAAATCAAAAGACAATAATCTAATAAAAAGCTAGTTATTATAATCCTAAAATAATAAAGACTCCTATAATGCCGGATCGATGGCCAAACAATAAAGGGAATAATCAAGAACAAGCAATAACCGAATGCCCAATGAGGGGATTCTTTATTAGCCGTCAAATAATAATCCAAAAATTGAGTTTTTGAAACCCTA
Source organism: Artemisia annua (assembly GCA_014162995.1). Lineage (NCBI taxonomy): Eukaryota > Viridiplantae > Streptophyta > Magnoliopsida > Asterales > Asteraceae > Artemisia > Artemisia annua. The sequence continues at coordinate 92,638 of LBNU01016960.1, read as the reverse complement.
ACACAGATTATATGTCTAACCACAAAAGGAAACAATTCCCAGCAGAAAATAAAAGATACGGAAAAGGAAACAAATCCCAAAGTTCAAAATAAGGCTTATATGATAGAAAAAAAAGCCATTTTCGGCCCTAAACGATTCTGAATGGCGGGTGGTTGTGTTGTTATGTGTCGCTAACTGCATCATCCTAACTCTATTAAAATACGATACTAATTCTTTATCCAACTCCAACACGTACTGCGTCACTTGAGCAATCAATGACAGTTTTATTTAATTTCTTTACTTTGTCGCACCATACTACTGGCCATACCGAAATAAATACATTAATGTTTAGCCAACTTATTGTGATCATATCATAAAATTAAATCACACGAATAATGTAAAGCATTATTGGAAAATATAGGTGCGAAGGATTACCATGGTAGGGTGTGAAGTGTGAACGTAGAGTGCTATACAAAAGAGAAAAAAATGGTTGGTTTGACAATTCTTTGCTAATGATGCATTTGATTATTATTTAGATTATATGTTTTTCATTTGTCACTTCATGGAAATTTCGGTGACTGAAGGCGAGTCTATATAGAGATAAAATGTACGGAGTAATGGTTTGACAAAAGATGCAATAGTTTGGAAATACATCAAAGAAATGGTCCGTGTAAGCGAAAATCAGATTTTCTAGATCAAAATTGTTAAGACACTCGTTATCAATTAATCATGTAAGTAATTCATTGATATTTAACTTTTTCGCCTCTGTAAGTTCCATATGAAGTAAAATGAAAAAGCTTAGTACTATATATAGTTTGAGTGATGTCTAACCTATCAATGATTTACGAATATGTGAGTTTATCTTTTTCTTATTGTAGTTTATACAATTTTACATACAGCTATTAAGGAAGCTGTTAAAGATTTATGAATATTGCTAGAGCTATTTTCTGTTTAAATGTCTGAAGGAAAAGCCAAAAGTAAAAATGAAAACAACAAAACCAAACTACACCTACATGACCACATACGGACATACGGTAATTGGCAAATGGTAGACAGATGAGTCGAATTATATTCAAGACACGTGGGAAGAAAACCTACTCGATCGAACGCTGACGATCTACCATTTCAACATACACTGGTTGTGGTAGCCCGCAGCGCCAAAAACACCATTTGCATGCCACATCAACGTTGATGTCCCACCTGTTCCATGGTCCGGCAAACACGGTCCAAAGATTACCGATACCACCCTCGATGGAGACAGTAAATTTTACTATGTAGTTCTAGGATATTGTTATGTTAATATATTTCCTTTTGTTGTGAGCCTACATTTATTTTTTGCTGTATAAATACTTCATTGTTGCTTCCCGCCACCAACACCTCCATCCGGCACCGTCGGTTGATGTCCGGCCTGTTACAAGTTTAGTCTCTATATTAGCTTATTGTTAAGTCCACGGGTCTTAGTGTTAATGTTTAGTCGTCAAATAGGAATAGCTTAAAGAGTCGGTTTGGTTGGCTTGTGTCCCAAGCCCAACCCATGTCATTGTAATAGCCGACTTAGGACTCTTGTTAGAGTCGGTTTACCCGCCGCCTCATCTCTATAAAAGGAGGTGAGGGGGGGACGGATGGGGTACGCATTCTTTCAATACTAATCAAGGAAACGATTAGGGATAATTACCTTGTGCTTGTTTCTTCTCTTCTGTCGATAGTTATCTTCAAGATCGAAGTCATTCCGCTCTAGTAATCAGGTTGTAGGTTGTCGATTCCTACAAGTGGTATCACGAGCTCAGGTTCGCGGGGTTCACTGGTTATCTAGGATCGATCAAGAAGGGTTTCTTTTTGGTATTCGTTTTCTGGAAGGAGCAGAAGATAGTTTCTGTTTGGGCTAACAGTTATCGAGTACAAAAAGGTTCTGTTTGAAGTTGTTCTAGAACATGAGTTAAAAATGAAGATCAGCTAGCATAAAATAATTGAAATGAAGGTGGCAGTTTTTAATTTGTTGAAAAAGGAGCATGAGGTTTTGTCTTGTGAAGTAGAAAACCTGTTTCCTAAAGAAGCAAAGAGGTTGATTTTGTATAAATAGTAGATATGTAGCATCCATTGTGATATAAGGTGGATATGCAGCTCCCATGACTCCAGTTGCACCTAGGCCTTTAGCAGCACCAGCCAGAACAGGTAACCTAGTTTGACCATGGTCAACAATGTGGGTTATAAAAGCTATAGACAAATATAAGCAACATGCTACCTATGATTAGCCCCATGAATTCCATATGTATGATTCCAAATGAATATACGCTCCTAAATCAATTTATTCAGAAGATTAGTTGATTTGATACAATAATCATATGCATAGGAATCTAAATCTTCTACATGAGTTAGTTTACCTATCTTGACCTATTACCCAACCTGCTCAATCGTAACATTTTTCCATCTCTAGGTATAAACCAATGGCTTACCTGCATATCTCAATGCTAAATATCACTTGTATCTATATGGTCAAGTTCTCTTCTCAAATCACATGCAATTTGTTTCTATATGATCACTATAATTGGTGACTGTATATATAGATCAGCAAATAAACGAAATTCATTCATATTTTGCTGAAAACATTGATTCATATTATGTTAGTGCAAATCATATGCAGATGTTGGTTTGCAGAGAGTCATGAAGCATGCACTTGAAACGTTCACGATAGTTATATGGAGATAAACTTTCATTAGCATACATATGTATGTTTACTACTTTGATCAGTTTCATCTTGTGTACGATTTCATGTTCAAATGTACAAAGAAAAAGGTTGTTGAAAAGTCTTCATGGTTACAAATGGCCAAATGGGATATCTGTTAGGTACATATGACTTACAAAAGCGTGGTTTTAGTCTTTGTGGGTTCATGTAACCTAATTATGTTTTGTAATTATGTTTTGTAAATGGAACCCAATGGGATATGCTAACCAATATGTGGAAAATGGGATGGTTGGCTGATTCAACATAATTTAGAAACTACACTACAAATTGGTTTTTAGAGGAGGGAACCCAAATATTTTAGAGTATTTACACTACAAATATTTTAGCTAGGGGGCACTTGCCACCCTCTTGTCTCCGCCCACGCCCAAAACACTTTTTGTCAAAAATAATCATTTCGTCTTGTTTTAAGCGTTTATAAACATTTTTTTTTAAGTAAAGGTGTACTTAAATTAACCAAGTGTCGGTTCAGCTTTTTACCACCGTATTTAATAAAATATTAGATATAGATTCTATAATACGAAAAATATTTCAAGGACTATTAGAAAAATTGAAATGTCATTACTCTTCTTCAATGTATTTGGGCAATAATATTGCCACAAATAAAAATAGTAATATACACTTCTTGCGAGAGAAACAAAAATAGTATGCATTCCATTTTTTCATCGCTTTGAACATCACCACCGGCCACTACCATTATTAGCGGCAAAATCAACAAATTCAGTGCCGCATTGCGATTTTTACACCCTTAGACACAAACACAAATTAACGAAATCCGGAAAACATATGAACACATTACACATTGATTCGAATAAGAAATCCAAAATCATCATATAACAAAACATACTCAAAATGGAAACATACTCATTCAACTTTAAACTCTAAGCCCATTTTGAGATCTGGAAACCCATTCAGTTAGTTGATATTGCTCGAATCGTTTCAAGAGTGTTTTTTTGGCATAGTTACGGCAGTGAGAGAAAGACAAAACTAAGACATTTTTCTTTTGGCTGTCTTTGTAGATTGATGAAGGCGCAAACCTTTATATACATGGCCTAAACTCGATGCCCTCTATAATCATTCCCCTTAAAACCCCAAGTTTAAGTTCCCAAAGGTCTATCTGGAGAATGCTATGATCTAGTAGCTGGTTTATTGGTTTGAACAGCATGACTTCCATCCAGCCATCCTTCCTTTCTTCAATCCTAGTATACCCAATCAGATGCTCCGTTTGATCCTTTTTCATTGCAAGTCCTTCTGCTTTCATTATATTTGATGAGTCATGCAATCCATTATCATTCTTTGGCTTGATTGTGGGTATATTCATCGGATACGTACTCCAATATGATTTCATTTCACCCATAGAAATTTCATCCAACTTGCACTCTGTTTTGAACAAAACAGTATTATCTGGTATGCGGGGATTGTGGTCGCTAAATTTAAACAAAAGATAGCATGCATAGGTACACTGAGGTGAAAACATAACTGACTCAAGTCTCGTTTGGTACCAAAAAATAAATTCACTTCCAATTTTTGTCACCCGTCCGAACCTGTTGACAAATAAAATAAGATCAGTTGGAATTCTTGAAGCGAAGAAAGACAGTTAATGTAGAAGATAAATCTGTAGTCGAGTTTAGGCATGGAGAACCTTGATTCGGATAGAGATATAAGAGTAGTTGGGTGATAACAGTTTGAGATTTTATTAGCCGATGATAGTAATGAACAGATCCCGTGGGTTGATTTGCAAATTGAAAACCACTGTTGACCAAATAAAGATTTTAAAATGTTAGAAGATCATGGATATATATTCATGTTAGGTGAGGGTGAGTTTAATAAAGATAAACAAACGCTCTTTTCTCGAGTTTTTCTTTTAAAGGAATGGAAGGGGATGAGAAGGGAAATCAAAAATATTGGTGTTCTTTAGTTTTTTTAGGAAGGAAAAGTAGGGAACGGGAAGGGGGGAGGGAGGGAAATTATGGGTTTTTTTGTGTATATTTGTTCCTCCCAAAATTGGGGGGATTAGGAAGGGAAGTGGGTTTGTTAAATCATGGGCTTGTGTAAAATTACATATATATCCTCAATAATCATGGACGTTTTATATGTTTGACCTAGTTTTCACACTTACAAACTGCCGGCATCTATTTTTCTCTCATCATCATAAGTTTATTCCTTGAATAATGTTTGTTTATTAGTTCCTCTTTATGTCAGTTTTCAAGTTTAATCGATTGCGTGATTAATAATGGAGTGTTGTGCATCTTAGATGGTTTGGTCAAAGTTCCTTATTGAACTAATTTGTGTAAGTTTTTGTTTGCACGTGGTACATTTACGAGGGAAAAATATAATGGATTGGTGTAGTATCCTAGGAATTTAAACTGGAGAGTGGATGTATATGTCTTAAGTAGTGGCAATTTTTTAATAGTGTTTTTACTATGGACTATGAAGGATTCTTTAAATTGCTATACGTACGGCATTACCATGTTTAATGGTCCTTTTGTTTTTAACATTTTATCTCTAACCTATATGCTCACAAATTGAGGAATAAGAAGATATCACCTGCTGCTGATGTGTTCTTGTGGAGGAACAAGAAGATATGAGTTTGGAGGGTATACTAGTAATTTTGTTATTTTCTATATCCTTTCCTCCTACTTAATAATACAAACTCAAGAACACAAATTGCATTAACCATTCTCTCCATCTTGTCATCCCTTACTTTGCCCTTCCCATCCCATCCCCTTCCATTCTTTAAAATTCAGACTCGAGAACAGAGCGTAAAGGAAAATGGAAAGCATGTAGTCATTAAAGCAAACTTTACTAAAATAAAGGGGCCGATTTGCAAAAGAAATGAAATAAAGATTCCATGTTAGATATTTTTTCAATACTTTAATGTAAATATATAAAATTATTAATCTAGAATTTGTGTGAACAAACATATTCCGTATTAAGTTTGCTCAAAGATCACATGTTATTGTGCATGGCCACATATTTATATGGTTGATTGCAAAAGATTCATTATACTAAAAAATAAACAAGATTCAGTAAACAAGAAAGTACAAACCACTACAAGTCACGGGGTATCCATTGATAATTTGTAAATTATATGAGGTGATTTGCAGACTCACTTAATTTATTGGCACACTCTAATTTAGAATGTCTTGACATTTATATCTTTCATAGGATAAAAACGTGTAAAAGTAATGTGAGAGTATAAATATTAAGACACTTTAAATTAGAGTGTACAAATCAATTTGAAGATTGTGCAAACTACCTCCCATCAATTATCTTTCCTAAATATCTAAATATGGTGTTTCATACTAGTAACATATATGGCCCCATTACAAGTGTATAATAAGTTGATTGTTGTTTTTATAAGTATGCTTATACAGTACTAATTTTGAAAAGCTCATAGAAGGAGGCAAGAGCTTTTAACATATTCGAATAGCCGCATATATTATGAAGGAAAGACTCAACTGTCAAGTGGGTGTTGGTGCCAAAAGAAACTATACACAATTAGTATACATATATATATGCATGATATGTATTCATAAATCACTATGAATATCGGACTAAGAAACATTGTGTAATGTATAGTTACGAACCCATATCTATAAGCCATACCTTCTGAAACACTATCTCCTCGACCCAGGCTCCTTAAATTTCAACGTCAATACTTAAATACATGCATCTATAAGTATACTCCATATAATGTATGATTGTATGGATAACTTTTTATTTGAAATTGAGTATACTTATTAAGAATTTTTTTTTTTTTTGAACGGCGAGTTAGTAGTTAGTGATTCGAGCCTGCAGTGACATCCAATTGGGCAGTATACAAACGTCGAACCTTTCTCCTTAGGGGATAAACCCCACTCCTGCTTCTATTTTTTCGGGCCCCTGAAGGTCCAGGGTGAGACTCGAACCTGAGACCTCTCTAAGGATATCTCCCCAAGGTTACCCTTGGTGGCCAACTGAGCTAGCCAGAAGCGTAACACAAAGCTCAAATGAAGTGTTTCGATAAGAGCTTATATCATCATAAACTTCGGAAGAAAGTATGAGCTTAAGTTCTTCATTTCGAGGTTTTTCAAGCGTGCATAAGTTTTTAAGTTAAGTTTGCTCAAATACACCCGAGCTATTTTAAACATGTAAGAATATCTGTAAATTCTCGTTTTGATGTTTGCAGTATAAAGATATTTTACTAATCTATACAATGAACTTCTTTATATTATATTTCACAGTTGTAATAAACAAATAATATAGATATTATTATAGTGATTCGATGTGTACTATATCTAGCAATTTACAATACAGCCAAATTAATAAAGTATCCAATTTGGTTTTGTATGAATGATTCATCACCTAGTCAGAATAACTTATCTTCCTTGGGACCAAACCGAGGATACTTGTTTAACAATCGTGCCAGATGTATGATTTATATTTTATTTTTTTATTTTTTTGATAGGTTTACAATTTTGCATCAAGATAGGGTGTGTTTGGCGAAAGTAGCTGTTGCTGGAACTGGAGATGGTGCTGGAACTGGTGCTGGAGATGGAGATTAAAAAAAGAGATTATTTTTATAAGCTACATGAAGTAACCTTTTATTTTAAGAGATTATGGAAGATTATTTTTTTTATAATCTCTTATAAGTTATGTCTGCCAAACGAAGATTATTTTTTAAATAGCTTATTTTTTGAAAAAATAAGCATAATCTCTCCATAATCTTCCACAATCTCTCGCGCCAAACATACCGTATTTGTATTTTTATTTCTCATTTTGTTGAAACTATTCTATAAACTGAAGAGTCCCTATAATCTAGTCGAACATGCCAAAGTATGGATTGCAATCATTTTGCAATAGATTGCCTGATTTGTAAAACTCGTACCGGACAACGTGAACTTAGTATTGCTTATAATTTGTGTTTTCGTTTACCAGAGGAGATATCAGAACACGAAACCAAACGACCCGATTTATGACCATTACCATTAGTTACAACCTCATTGGTTGGGATCAATCCGATTCAACCAAATGATAACTCCTCGTTTCAATGCCTCAATGGCTTAAGCCGACGTTATAAATTGATGACCGAAACTTGACCCTAAGGTTGTATACTATAGACCAGTTTTTGTGTCAGAGATATGGAAAAATAAACTTCAAAGACTTTTACGCTTAAATTATATGTAATAATTATGACAACACCCAGGAGCCTCATAATCGGCTCAAATGTCTAACATAAGTAACTGCAAAGAAAATACATTACAACTAACACGAATTCCACACAACATAACAAATAACATCGTGTCAATTGTTTATTAGTCACTTGTGTAACGCACATAGACAGTTAGAGTTACCTATCTCGGATGCAACACAAGGTGACTTAAGCTTCCCATTTTCATACCAAACTGCGCGCCTTTCAATGAGTTCATTCACAAAATGATCCAATTTATCGATGTTTATATTAGGCATGACGACAACATGTGCAATGTTCCCTTGACACGCAAGTTGCCATTTGCGTGTGAACTCCTCATCTTGTGGGCGCTCAAAAACAACTGTACTACTAAGCTCATTAAGCATGGCCCCTATCCCGGCTTCTGTTAAACGACCCTTTAGGTAGTGGGCGTTTCTGAGGCATTTTTGGACTTCTTTTTGAAAGCCTCGGTAACCTTTACGATTTAAGGTGTACCAAAGGAATAATGGGGCGTGACCATTGCGACTTCCCATGATTGTTGCATCTCTAGAAGCAAGATATTCAACGTTTCTTGAAAGAGCGTTGATATGCTCCAATCTTGTTATTTGTATACCACATGGCATTGGACATCCGACAAACTTATGACCTGAAACACTCACGCTTCCAATGGGTTTCTTGAAAGAAACCTTCGGTGCCTGATTATAGAAAAAAAAAATACAAAGTTTTGTTATTCTTTATGATACTCCAGCATTATTAACTACAAAAGAGTCGAAGAACAATTAACAACAAACAAGATGATAGCATTTTCTAAGGAATGTACTAACATTTTTTTCCACCTTACAAGACAATACAATTAGTATTTGACAATTCAACAAAATTAATTACGAGTGGTTGGCAATGGGTTATAGTTTTGCGGGAAACTAAAATAGATACAAGATAACATATTGACCCGTAAGTAGTTCAATGACCTTTTTTCATACAAAATGTCATTAATTCCCATGAAAAAGAAAAGTATGATAAAATAATAAGGATGAATGACTTACAAGTTTAACAAAAGGCATCATTAGACCAAACAAAGCCCCATCACAGTGGATATAGAATCGGTCATGTGAAAATCCAGATTCTTCAAGAGTCTTTATAACCAAATCAAGATCATCAACAGCTCCTTTCACAGTTGTTCCTGCAAATACATTTCTGATTATGAACAAGATCACAGAGGATGTATCAATATAAACAGACAAATAAATAACATAAAGTAAGTACCTATATTCACGTTGATAATTGCTGGTTTATCCTTGTGAAGAGAGAGTTTAGCTTTAAAATCTTCACAATCAATCTCTCCGGAGATTAACGTGTTGACCTTTTCACAATCCATTCGGTACATTCTTGCTGCTTTAAAAATGGAATAATGTGATTCAGATGATGCGTATAAGATCCCATCAGGAAAAACTTCTCTCCTGCATAATTACATGTCTTATAAGCATACCATGAACAGTAAAAAACCTGATAAATGGGTAAAATATAGTGTAGCTACAAACCCGACAAGTATTCCATGAAGATTGCCTTCTGTTCCACAATTTGTAATGTAACCCCAATATTCGTTCTTTTCCAACTCCCATAAACGGGCGAACCAATCCAATACACCAACCTCAAATTGCCTGGAATGGACACCATAATTGCTCTCAATAAATGGGTCCCCGAGGTTGTTTATGGAGAAATGTTGTAACTGAGATAACGCACCATAATCAAAGTCCAGATTATAAGGATAGCCTAGTAGAAAACAGAACTTCAGTAATGAACAACAATTGATATCAAACAATAGTATTTGTTAAGCTTCGTAATTTGGTTCATTTTTTAGCTAGCACATATAGCCAAAGCGATAGAACCTCATATATGTAACACAGCTGTTTATTTATGTTTGGTCTTTGTCACCGAAATGTTGTAGCAAACTGGAATAAGCTTAAGGGTGTGTTTGGATGTGTCTTTTGAAAGTGATTGTATGATATAAAATGACCTAACTATCTGTAACAAAATATGCGATTTTGGTGCTTGAAGTTGTAATAATCACTTTTAACGGTGTTGCATGTTTGATGGGTTTGTTTACTAAATGTCAGGATTAATCACCAAAAACCACTGTTATATATTATTAAGGTATTTTAACTTCAAACATGACAGAAATACTTTGAATTAGTGTATAGAACAGCAAAAAAGTAAATTTACTTTACCCTAAGTAAAATTTTTACGGTAAAGATAATCATCATAGAATCTTTCAAAAAGTCTCCAAATAATAGAAACTAATTATCGCGTTTTCAGATCACAACTTATAAACATGCACACCCAAACCAGCTGTAATTTCTCTATAGGGCAAGTTGATTAAATACATAACAAGATCAGAAACATAACAATCAACCAAATAAGATGCAAAAAAATTATTACCCAAATGATGCTTAGTCCTTTCAAGCAAGGACTTCCGATATCTAGCCAAAACACTCGCCATATACGCTTCCCGTTCACCCGTAACCTCATCATCAGCATCAGGCTCAGTTACCTCAAGAGAACTAGTATGCACATTCCTCCCCAAAACAATCTCCCTCGGTTTCTCAATCCCATTAACCAATTTCGCATCATTAACAACAGGTGGCAGAATATCATTGATCACAGTTGTTGGATCAAAATCAGCAGGTAAGGATTCAACAGTGTCGAGGTTGAGGTCACGTAACATCACGTCAATACTTCCTGCCATTTGCTAACTCTAAACAAACAAAGAATAATCAATTGTTAACACGATTAGAACTTTATTACAGGGGTTGTTGGATTAGCTTATTTTTCATGCTTATGGGTTTATCTGAATCTCAAAAACTTATAATCTGACTTTTCCAGCTTATGAGCGTATCAACTTGAGCTTATGGCTTATTTTCATAAACCCAATTTACTAAGCTTATAGCCGAGAAAAATGGCCTTTTGACTATATGATTTTCTTTTCAAATTCAGATAAGCCCATAAGCCGTCAAATAAGTTAATAACATCGATTATCGTAATAAGAACAACAAAACCCATGGAAGAATATGTCATGAAAAACTACTAAATGCTAACAAGATTGAAACTTTAATAGATGACCCTAATTTTTTTAATCAGAACAAAACCCATTAATCTTTTTAGTTTAAATAAGCTGAGATTAAAAATTAGGCAAAACTAACAAAACCCATTACTGTGATCAGAACAAAAAAACCCATTAGTTTTTTTAGATTAAAATGATGATGTGAGTTAAATTAAGTAAAATAAACAGAACCCATAAAAGATTATGTTATAAAATGTTAACAAGATTGGAACTTTTATGGATTTCATTCATTATTATGATCAGAGCAAAAAACCCAATAAGAAAATGTAATAAAAAGCTATCGAATGTTAACAATATTAAAACTTTAACAGATGGCATTGATCATAGTGATCATAACAACAAAACCTATGAGGGAAACGTTATAAAACTAATCAAATGCTAAATAAATTAATCAAATGTTAACAAACCTCAAAACCCATTAAGGAAATCTTATTTAAACTAATCAAATGTTAACAAGATTGAAACTTCAATACATGCAATTGGTTATTATGATCATAACAACAAAACCCATGAATCATTTTAATTTTAATGATGTTTTGAATGCAATAAATAAACGGATCTTGAATAAAAATGAACCTTTTGAATGAGACGGCTGAGAAGAGTGAGTTTGGTTGGGTGGTTAGTGAATGTGGCGATTGGGGAAAGGAGAGGTGGAGTGATTCCGTTTGTGATTGTTGCGTATTTGTAGGCAAAATTTTGATTTGATGACAATGATTTGGGAATATCAAGATTAAGTTCGATCAAGTCCTATTGATATGAAAAGTTGATAAATCTAGTACTTGAACTTTTTTTACTTTTGATTTAATGAAATTGGTTTCGGTTAGAGTGTAATTGTACGTAGTCGAGTCGAGTATTGTCACGCTCGAGCTCAGTTTGGCTATCTAAAGTCAGGCGTAAAACTTAAACTGAAGTCAATCAAACTTCAAGTCTCAAATCCGAACTCAATTTGTCTTCTAAAACTTAAGCTTGAAAATCAACTCGTGTTGATCAAGTTTGACTAAAATTTATCATATTAAAGTCGACTGACTCACTTCATATATGTATTACCTTTTATATTATTTATAGTTTAAAGTGTAATTTAACATAATCTCGGTAAGGCTCACGAGCCTCGTATTTGACTTGAAAGTTTACTTTTGTAGCTCAAGCTCAGATAGACTTGTTTAGAAAGAATTGGTTCCAAATGTTTACACTGTAGTTTTGATAGACATCAGGTCACTATCAATTATTTTATTTTGGTCCATAAACATGTGATACATACATATATAATATATAAAAGCTACTCGTGTTTTCTACATCACTATATTCATGATTGATTCCCTTGTGGTTTTAATTCATCCATGCTCGATTAGAAATTTCAAACTTTATTATATTGTGCTTTTCATATGGCTAAATTAAGAATCATTTAGCTACTCGTCGTGTTACGTTTGTGACCATTTGAACCTTTAACTATGCCTTAATGACATAATCCACCCTAACTACCAAATGATAGTTATTTGATGGAAGTAACTATAAATCAAACTTATAATCAGGGTTATGGTCATTTTTTCTTATATCTTGTCAATTAACAATTCTTTCAATAAAACATCATTAACTTGTGAGAAATCCATCCATCAGATTATTTGACAGTACTACCGGAATCGACTAACACTACCGTTGTGACTTCATCATCTAATTATAATTTTTAGTCGGTTCTATCATCAAATAAGTTTACTTTGATGTTCCTGTTATGATGTAATTACATGAGATTGATCATGTATATGTTTAATTAGTTTAACATGTGGCATTAGAGTGATTTTATATTGGTGTTTATAGGTTTAATTAAACGTTTTAACATAATTAACAAATATGACAATCAAATATATTAAATCAAGTAAGCGAAAGCATATAAAACACCAAATCGGATCATATGGTTTATACAATTAATCTTGTAAATAAATACTGGTAAGAGATACCAACCTTATTTGCTAGGTATGATCAAGAAAAAAAAATAACCAATATGTGATTATTCTCTACAGTTGATCCACACTACACGTTCACCATCGAATTCCTGATTCGAATACGCCTTAATGTGTATTACTTGCAATGCAAGAAACAAAACCCGAAACCCTTTGGGTTTGTGTTAGTCGACCTACTACAAGAAGAGGGAGAGGAAAGGAGAGATCTTACTATGGGTAAAGTTATGAGGATCAAGAATAAAGCCTTTGCATTTATACTAATGTTAATACAAATAAACGGTAAAAAAACATTTATTTATATTACTCGATCTCTATATGTTTTGTCGATAACAATCATAAAATTATCTCAAACATAAATCTAAGATTACATGTTTACTTAATAGTCATCATATTTATTTTTACTAAATTATATACATTGTTAGTTATTCATTTGTTGTAAAATAATAATGTAAGTAAAAACGTATTGGGTAATCCATGACCCATAACCCAATACCCATGACCCATGACCCAAAACCCATGGCCCATATGCATTACATCATGCATGACATCATGTTGGGTACCCATGACCCATCCATGACCCATGACCCAAAGTCTATAACCCATGATCCAAAGTATGTATTACATCATGCACGACATCATGTTGGGTACCCATGAGCTAAATTCCATGACCCATGACCCAAAACCCAGAATTGTAACCCAAAATCCAGACTGGCTTACCTAGTGTGTCGGATCCCTTGGATTACACTAGCCGGATCCCTTTTCCAAGGGATCCATCGGATCCGGGTGAACAATGATCTGTTTGCCTATAAATAGTGAGTCATTTATTCATTGTCTCTCACCCATTCTCTTATATATCTTCTTACATTTTTATATCTCTCTAACCTCAGATCTAAGGATCATTCTTGTAGTTATCTTTTAGTATTTCTCAAGGTTCTTTTTAAAAGGCGAGATCACAATTTTTGCATACAAGACTTGCAAGCTTCAAGAAAAGTGTTGCTAGACTTCATCATCATTACAAGATCACTGAATTGATTCTTGTGTTTGATTCATCATATTGTAACCATAAACTTGTTGTGTCAGTTGTGTTGTTGGATTGGTTCTTCCGTTGTAAAGAACTCGGTATTTAGCTTTGTACCCGATAAAGTGTAAGCGACGTTGTGACGCTTCTCCGCCGGTTAACGAGCTTGTTGACATAGTGCTTAAGAACTCTCGAGTTGGGTACTTGAGGAGTGGAGTAGGGCAAGGAAAGTGTCTGATACGAACCAGATCGATGAAGAGATAAAAAGAAGAAAATAAACAAGATAGATGATTTATGTTAATGGGATAAACCGACCCTCCAATGGTCTATATTAATGAGATAAACCAACCCCTGATATTGATAACAAAATCAATAATTCATATCATTCCACATAATAAAAATTACGGCCTTAATCATCTATTTATAATAAAATACATCCTAATACTATTCTTGTAAAATAAACACTATCTACTACTTAATAGTAATTGTATTTATCTAATTAATAAAATACTAATAATAATTATAATATTAGAATATGATAGTCTAGGGGTTGTATCAATACTCCCGTCCCCAAAAACACCTTGTCCTCAAGGTGTTGCTTTAAAATGTCGTCGTGAGTAATTTCGGGGTCCCAAACTCTCTTTAGAACTACTCTATTCGCATGTCCGTCAGCAAGAAGGTCAAAATTTTGGAACACATGATTTATCAGGCCACTGCTATTCCAGTTTCTTCCTGATTGATGGTAATTGATCCCTGGATTCCATATTCTTCTTTCTTGTCCCCTCCCTACATTACACTGAAGCCCCTCAAAAGCCCTTAAATCAAACCCAACAGGAAGTTCCAGTTTTGCACCAAAATTCAGTTCACCCAGTTATTGGTTACTCGGACCATGAGAAGGCACATCCTTCTCTGGTATCCGTGATTGATCCGCTACCCGAGTCATGCTCATGTTGTCTTAGTTGTTTGCTGATTCTGGAGCTCCAATGCATGTGTTAATGTCTTTTAAATTTAAATTCTTAGGTATACTGTCTGTTTGTGGTAGGTTTTCCCTACCATATCGATCAAAAATTTCTGAACCTGTGACATAAACACCTTTAAAACCAATGTCTTTCACCTCTTTTTTTACCTCGTCGCTACTGGTATAACTTTTCCCACTCTTTTCTTCATTTATATTGTAATATGTGGTTTTACTGT